>CM039596.1:17271753-17413306 GCA_022457205.1 Saccharum spontaneum
AATTCTAGATCAAACACTAGGTTCACAAGCCCACAAACATGTCGTATGCTACCACTAGATCATTTCAAACATAGAAGCAATAGTGGTACCATACAAGGATCAAATTCATTTAATTTTCATGAATGAGCCTAAGATATGATAGGAATGACTAGATGCACTAAACAAGTCCTTAGCAAGAATGAATGACATGTCAATCAACTTTACCTTACTTTGCTCGAAGGAGAGGCATGCCATACAAGTGGGGGTGCATCAACACATATTTGAGAAGTCAAGTATGTTCAATTCACTCCTTAGCTTTCAAAACCTCTTCTCATCAAGTGGCCTGGTGAAGATATCGGCAAGTTGATCTTCGGTGCCCACACTCTCTATGCAAATGTCCCCATTTATTGATGATCTCTTCTGAAATGATGGCGGACGTCTATATGCTTTGATTCTTGCATGTTGAACCGGGTTGTTGGTGAGCTTCACGACACTTTCATTGTCACATAGCAATGACACTTGCTTGAATTAGATTCCAAAGTCATTCAATGTGGCCTTCATCCATAAGATTTGTGCACAACAACTACCGGCGACTATGTATTCGGCTTCGACGGTTGAAAGTGCAACACTATTTTGCTTCTTAGAGGATCATGAGACAAGTGATCTTCCCAATAGTTGATATGCCCGATGTGCTTCTTCTCTTAACTTTGCATCCTGCATAGTCCGAATTAGGAATATCCAATAAGCTCAAACTTTGCACCTTTGAGATATAACAAACCAATATTTTGTGTATGCTTCAAGTATCTCAATATTCTCTTTGTTGCCCTTCAAATGACTTTCTCTTGGTGAGGCTTGAAATCTTACACACAAACATATACTAAACATGACATTCGGTCTTGATGCGGTGACCTATAGTGGGCTTCCAATCATAGACCGATACATCTTTTGATCCACCATATTGCCACTTGTATCACTATCAAAGCTTCCATTTGTCCCCATTGGTGTACTAATGGACTTTGCATCTTCAATACCAAACTTCTTGAGCATGTCTTTGATGTACTTGTATTGACTCACAAATGTACCATTCTTCAATTGCTTGATTTCAAGACCAAGGAAGTATCTAAGTTCTCCAATCATGGACATCTCAAACTCATTAACCATCATCTTCCCAAACTCTTTACAATATTCTTGGTTGGTTGATCCAAATATGATGTCATCAACGTAGATTTGCAACACAAACAAGTCTTTGCCAATCTTCTTGGTGAAAAGAGTGGTGTCAACCTTTCCCATATTGAACCCTTTAGAGAGCAAGAAATCTCTCAATCTCTCGTACCATGCTCTAGGTGCTTGATTTAAGTTATACAATGCCTTCTTCAACTTGTACACGTGGTTGGGCTTCTTGTCATCTTTCAAACCAGGAGGTTGCTCAACATAAACTTCTTCATTGATGTAGCCATTGAGAAATGCTCTCTTGACATCCATTTGATAGAGCATGATGTTGTGGGCACAAGCATAGGCTAACAGGATCCTAATTGCTTCCAATTTTGCAACCAGGGCATATGTTTCACCAAAGTCAAGACCTTCAACTTGAATGTATCCTTGATCCACTAATCTTGCTTTGTTCCTTACAACTATCCCATCTTGATCTTGCTTGTTTCGAAAGACCCATCTAGTACTAATGACATTGTGATCACTAGGTCTCTCAACTAACTCTCATACTTGATTTCTTGTGAAGTTGTTTAGCTCTTCATGCATAGCATTGACCCAATCAACATCCTTCAAAGCTTCTTCTATCTTCTTTGGCTCAATGAATGATACAGATGAGAAATACTCACAAAATGATGCTAATCTTGATCTTGTTTGTACACCTCTAGAAAGATCACCAATAATCACATCTAATGGATGACCTCTTGCAATGTTTGTTGATTGGAGTATTGTACCTGATTGCTTGCACTTGGTTGCACATTTGATTGAGATGGTGTAGCATCCACTTGTTGTTGATCTTGCACTTGAGACGATGAACTAGCTTGATTTTGATCATAAGAACCTCTAGCTTGCACATTTGAGGTAGGGAGCACTTGATCTTTGTTGTCTTCAACATTTATCACTTCTCTAGGCCTTATATCACCAATATCCATGTTTTTTATTGCATTGGCCAATTAAGTGCCTCTCACATCTTCTAGATTCTTATCTTCTTGAGAGCCATTGATTTCATTAAATTCAACATCATGAACCTCCTCAAGAGTACCACTAGCCAAATTCCATGCTCTATAAGCTTTGCTAGTAGTGGAGTAACGAAGCAAGAAGCCTATATCACATTTATTCTCAAATGTGCTCAATCTAGTGCCTTTCTTCAAGATATAGCATTTGCAACCAAAAACCCAAAAGTAAGCACTGTTGGGCTTTCTACCATTCAAGATCTCATATGGTGTCATCTCTAAGAATTGATGGCAATAGAGGCGGTTGCTATAAAAGCAAGCCATGTTGATAGCCTCTGCCCAAAAAGAATGACTAACATTGTATTCATGTTGACAGTAGTTAAAAACCTATTTTATAGACAAATAAACATGCAAAAGGGCATACATGAGAGAACCAACAAAGGTTTAGTGTTTAAACTGAAAAATTTTACGAGTTTTGGTGAATGTGTGATCTCTACAGGATTATTCTAGAAAACCGTCAAGGGGGACCTATTCGTCAAACGAAATCAAGGAATTATTCCGCGACATATACATGGGAAGGTTCTAAAGGACACCACGCCGAGGCAGGGCCTGAGAGGTCGCCAGGTGGGACCGGTCGGTCCCACCCCCATGTCGACCGGCATCCCCGGTGCCCTCTTGGCTTCATCTTCTGGAATGTTTCTCCACCACCTCGTAGGGTTGCATCCATGTCGTTCCTTAACTTGGTTTGATCCAAGGGCTCACGTTGGACCCTCTAGGCTATATAAGGAGACTCTAGCCCCCTCCCTGAGGCATAAGTCATTTGGAGAAGATAGAAACCCTAATCTTCCTCAGAGCTCATCTAGTTTCTAGGGCATAACTAGTTAGGCTAGGTCTAGAGGGAGGCAAGCAATCTTCGCTTGGATTCCTGACATTGTCAGAGCTTGGTTCAGTATAATTCTTGTACCCCTCTCGTCTTTGTATCTCCATTATTTTTATATGCTTTGGTACAATTGTATGACATTCATATTCATATTCATCTTATTTATGTTCTTGGTTGCAATGTTCATATTCTACTTTAGTTATATGCTTAGTATAGTTGGGTTATCATCATATTTATGCTTAAGTTCGTATAGCATTCACCCCAATGTTCACAGGGTGGGTGGTAGAGACCATGTAAGCATGGTGCTTATATGCTATTTACCTGCGAATATAGTCTATATTCCGGGTCATGTGGTAGATCACGGATGTGACACTCCGGTTGAGTCCTTTGTAGTTCACTCCTTAAATATAGGTCATAGAAGTAGGGCTCGGTTATGAAGGAAGGGAGAGGTTTTTGTACTCAAACTTCCCTAAGTAATGCCCCTTACGTGTAGATACGATGATGATCTTAGCCATGATTACTAGGTGTAATTGCACTAATCAGCGTATGCTTTGACTTGTAATTAATGATGACTTAGGAATCATTCCTCTAATATTCTAACTTGACCATGCTAATGCCATAGATTGGAGTGCTTTGAGTGATTTATAATTAATCAATACTTATCATATACACATGTTATCTTATGACTTACCCCTATTGTGAGTAGGATCGTGGTCATGGTTTACTTCTCCATTAATAGTTTAAGTTATCAATATATATCTTGCCAGACCTTCCCTGTGGTAAAATATAAATAACGATACCTGGAATACTCCTGGGTGAAGTGCTACAATGGTATATAATCTGTGCGCTTGAGGATTTCTTATTGTTGATATAATCTTTTCTTAGTTACAAGTGTCATGTTAATAAATACCAACAAGCATTTCTGACACCGTTGCCGGGGAAGGTAGCTAGGCAATTAAAAGGAATATTGATAAACTTATACTTATTGATGTGATCGAGATAACCATTAACCCCTGCTCAAGCAGGATTACCCTTGTTTGTCTACTTTTGTATCTTATGCAGGGTAATGAATAACTAGTTTTGGACCTTTCAGCAAGCTTCCACAAGAAAAGAAGAAACACATTGAAGAACCCAGGATTGGAGAAAGAGGTCGATGTCACACGAATTCAAATCACATCTCAAGTGACAGAGATAGACGCATCATTACTCACAAATTCCATCATGTGAGTCATGGTAAGCATGATCAAGGAAAGGTGAGAAACAAACCATAACCATAATTCTACTCACAACAGGTGTAAGTCATAGGATAAGTTATGTGTATGATAAGTATCATAATGATAATCACTCAGAGCACTCCTAGCTATAGCAATAGCATGTTCAAGTTAGAATATTAGAGGAATAATTCCTAAGTCATTCTTAATTACAAGTCAAAGCATATAAGCACCACGCTTACATGGTCTCTACCACCCACCCTGTGAACATTGGGGTGAATGCTATACGAACTTAAGCATAAATATGATGATAACCCAACTATACTAAGCATATAACCAAAGTAGACCATGAACATTACAACCAAGAACATAAATAAGATGAATATGAATATGAATGTCATACAATTGTACCAAAGCATATAAAAATAATGGAGATACAAAGGCGAGAGGGGTACAAGAATTATACTGAACCAAGCTCTAGACAATGTCGGGAATCCGAGCGAAGATCCACTTGCCTCCCTCTAGACCTAGCCTAACTAGCTATGCCTAGAAACTAGAGGAGCTCTGATGATGATTAGGGTTTCTATATTCTCAGATGACTTATGCCTCGGGGAGGGGGGCTGGGGTCTCCTTATATAGCCCAGAGGGTCTAACATGAGCTCTTGGATCAAACCGACTTAAGGAATGGCGTGGATGCAGCCCTAAGAGGTGGTGGAGGAACATTCTAGAAGATGTCGGTGCGTGGGGCCCACAGGGGGCCGAGCGGCATGCATGTTGGGCCGACCGGCCCCACATGGAGGTGGCTGGCCTCCCCCATCGGTGGAGAGCCTCCTAGAGTCCTCTAGAACCTTCTCACATAGATGTCACAGAATAATTCCTTGATTTCTTTTGATGAATAGGTCCCCCTTGATGATTTTCTGGATAAACCCTACAGAAATCAGAGATTTACCAAGACTCATGAAATTTGTCAGTTTAAACCCTAAACCTTTGTTGGCTCTCTCATATATGCCCTTTTGCATGTTTATTTGTCTATAAAATATGGTTGTTAACTACCGTCAACAACCATGATGCTCAGATTGCTTCTCCTTCGATCCATCAAATAATCGACGGTGAGAAAATTTTGTGCTCACTTTCATCTTTCATAGTAACTGAAAATTCAAAACTATTTGTAGATACCACTGTCGGGAATCTAGAGCCGATGCGACATAATGTCGAAAAAGAAGCTAGTACATTATCGGCTGTCCCCTCTCCTCAGCTAGAAAAGGTATCTTATCTCAATTACTCTTTCCCTAGTCAGTTCTGAATTTGTTTCTAATGAGAATCCTCCTTCTATTCATATGCAGGCACTCATTTCCCCATCTTTGAGTTACTCTTTCAACCTCGAAGAATACATATATGAAAGTGAAGTGAGCTCATCAGCTATTTCTTCCTAGGGAGTCTTGTCAGACCTGACCAAAAATTGGCTAAGAGACATGCTGCCAAAGCTCGAGAAGGACATAGCCGATTTGGTTTTGGACACAGACCCAATAAGGAGAATCTTCTTGGCCATCAAGGACAACCTAACTCCGAGCCTTGCTGAAGCCCTTTTACCCATCCTCAATTTTGAAGATCAAGCTCCAAAGGTGAAGAAGGCTTAAAGAGACCTGACTGACCGTGAAGCTCTGACGGTTAGGAATAATTCCAACAAACAAGAGGCCAAGGACTTGGCACAATTAATTGACAATCTAAAGAATTCCCCTACCAGGATTGAAACTGAACTAAATCAACTGAGGGCTAAACGTGCTGAACTTGAAAAACAGTTGGAAGACGTAAAAACTACCATTGATCATCATGAAGCGAACTTGATTCAAATCCCTGATGTCATCATTAAGAAGAAACAGGAGATGCTGACCAAGGTCAAGGAAGGCAAAGCTATCCATAGCAGTCTTGCAACCATCCCTAGATTAGCCAAAGAAGACAAGCAACGGATTGCAGAGGTTGATGCTCTTTGGCTAAAAGCTTTGGAGGCAATTCAGGGTGCTCTCAGCTTGTAATCTTGGTTTTTCGTAACTTGTACAATGTCCTCATGAAAACATGATAATAATTGCACTTCTATCAGTCTCGTAGATGAATAGTCTATATCGCCAGGTTTGGCTAGAATAGCCAATCTGAACCAACCGATCGTGACCATGACTCGACTTGATTTTAGTCATTTCTATAAATGGCTCTCGTACTTAAATCTTTCCATCTTCCAACGCCGCGCCTCTTTGGTATTGGCAAGGTGGTGATTTGCCTTTCCATTAATTGGAATTACTTTCACATGGTTTGAGGTATCTACCATGTGCCCCGACGACTATAAATACCAGCCAAGGGCTTTTGTTCTAAACACATCTACAACTACTCCTTATTTCTTTTGTAGTCTTTCTGCCTTCTCGGAATCCCTATAGCAGTTTTCTTCCTTCTAGATCCAAACCGTCACCATGGCCAGGGAAGATAGTCATGGCAAGCGCACGGCGGAGGAGACCCCGAAGGAGGAGATGTCGGCGGGCCAATGCCTCTTCCATATGAGGTAAGATTGAATACCTCTTGTTCATATTAACAGCTTCTTACTCTGACTTGCCCACAGATTTGTCTTGAATGACAATCTCTGTCCCTTGTCTCTCAGGGCCGACGGGCCCTCCAATGTCATGGATGCCGCCTCTGCCATGTTGGATTCGATGGTGGATTCTTCTGAC
This sequence comes from Saccharum spontaneum, assembly GCA_022457205.1. NCBI lineage: Eukaryota > Viridiplantae > Streptophyta > Magnoliopsida > Poales > Poaceae > Saccharum > Saccharum spontaneum. The sequence continues at coordinate 17,278,697 of CM039596.1, forward strand.
TCCTATAATGGCGATGATGCCCGACGCTTCCTTTAGGAGTGGAGGATGGACATGGATCATTATTCTGAGGTGGTGGGCTCGAGACCCATCTCAGGATTACCGAGGTTTCCCTCCATGCTGCGGAGAAAGAGACGAGCACTATTCTGAGCCGATGCCATGGTGGCAGGTGAATATCATCTTCTAGAGAAAACCCTTGTTCTTGTTTTTGAATCTATCTCTTGACATTCTCTTGTTTTCTTTGTCCGCCAACCTTGATAGTGCAACTGGAGAATCTCCAAGTGGCGGCCAATGACGCTGCTGTGGTAGTGAACGCCAGGGGCCCTCTCCTGGTGAACCGCCTGCAGAACATCCCTGTTCATGCTAGGGAGATTGCTCTCCATGGCGTGCGTCGTGGCGCCACTGTTGCCCTGGCCATCACTCAGGTCTAGACTGGACATGACCTGAGCATTATGGAGATGGGCTTCCCTATGCATGAAGGCCCTAAAGATCATGAAGACCTGATCACGGACTTCGTTGACGCTAAAGAGGCTATCATGGATGTAGTCCATGCCGAGGACATCGTGAACCAGGTGTTCCTCGGCGATTAGTTTGTACTTAGGGGCGAACCAATGAAAAACCATATCTTTGTCTTCTGTGGATTTTTCTTTAAACTTTTATCATGTGACTGTCTTTGTGTTTATTTTTGCTCTAAAGGCAACACATATCGTATCATCTTTTACCCTTGATTGAGTTGATTTTTTGTGCTAAAGGCGATACCTTCCGGTATTGGCTATTAGAGCCGATGACTTAGCGAGTTGGCTAATGAATGTCCATCTAGATGTTTTAAAATAGTACTTCATCTGACTTAATACTTTTGTATGTCAACCTGGGTCTTTTCCAAAACCATTGTTAATCTCTTCTAGACTTACTGGCCAATGCGAGGTTTTCCATTAAAACAAACTCTCTGAGCCGATTGCCTCAATCAGCTGTTGGCCTTCACTACTGATCCTAATGAAGCCTCCTTCCCATACTTTGCCAGAGAAACACTCAAAAATCGTCTAATTCCCAAAACACGTGGCTGGCCATTGCAATGCTCACAGAATCATCAGCGTGGACTAATTCAACATTGTTTCCATGCCACTGGATTAGGCATTGATGCATAGTCGACGGCACAACAATTGGCATGAATCCAATCTCAACCAAGGAGCAAACTGTAAGAACCCTTTCCATCAATGACAAAGAAAGTAGTGACCAAGGTTTTGCTTCCAATTATCAACTCAACGTTTATTACCCCCTGGGTCTTGGATGTGTTCCCCAAAGTCTTTCAGCATCATATCAGTCTCGATCAAGTCTTCTTGCCCTTTACCAAGCTTGCAAAAAGTAGTGTAAGGTATCAGATTAAGGAAGGCACCGCCATCGACTAACATTTTGCTCACCAGCTTCCCATTAATGAATCCTTTCAAATATAGAGCCTTCAGTGCCGATGTTTGTCTGGTTTGTCGAATATTGCTTGTTGTGTTAACAACAGCTTAGCTACCATCTCCTCATACTCCATTCATCAAAATCAGAATATACTTCTTGATCTGCTAGAGCTCTAAACTCCGATGGTAGAATAAAAGCCATTTGAATATTAGCCGATGGCTTACCTCTATCGACTGTTTGCTTGGCCTACCACACTTGGGTTTTACTCAATTTCTGAGCTTGTTCTAACTCTGTGTTCCTCAAGCGTTGTACTCTTCTCTTCTGACTTCTCGTCAAACCTCCTAGGCACCATTGTCCTTCTTGCCAAACATACTTACTTCTTCATGATCTTCTCCTTCATAATCACCCAATTTTGATCAACAACTAGCTTACCGAGCGGATCATGAACACTTTTATTTCTTATGCGCCAATGCATATCATCATGTCGATACTTAGTTTGGATAAACCAGCGGTTGGTTTGAGATTGCCTATACTCCCAATATTGATCACTGCATTCAGGGCAGTTACTCCTAGTGGGCAACTTCAAACCTTCGTTCCAGCAATGCCTGAAGAAAGGACAATTCCAGCACGACTCAACTTACTCCCTCTCATGCCTCTCTTCTTCTTGTTGGCATTGGCATTCTAACCATCTCTAATGGTCCTTTTCCTTCTGTCATCGCCATTTCTTCAGCAAGATATGAGACGTGACACATGGTCTTATGGCACCAGCTCTCGAGGTTTCTCCCTGCTCATATCGGCTTCAATGCCGATCAAGACGCCTCTTGATTTCTCTATACTCATCAGCTGATATTTGTATCTTTGGATCGATTGTTCCAACCTCCTTTGCTTTAGCCAATGTTAAGACTCCAGCCTTCCCTTTTAGTAATCTGGCATCAACCATGTTCTTTTCTCTTGGAAAAGGATTGTCATCGATTTTCATCTTCTTGGGGTCTCAAATTTAAGCTTTCCCTATTGAATGGCCCTCTGAATGTGCTGCCTGAAGATTCTGCAATCATTAGTTGTGTGAGAGGTAGCATTATGATATTTGTAGAACTTCTTATTCTTCAACTGCTCCGGAGGTAACATAACATGATTGGGAGGCAGCTTAATCTGTCCTTTCTCGAGTAAGAAGTCAAAAAGTTTGTCTTCCTTTGTAATATCAAAATCATAATTCTCTTTATTCTCTCTTCCCCAAGGATTTGGAACCATTACTACCTTCTTACCCCAATTCCATTCAGCTACAGCGCCTTCTTCATCTTCTTCATCTTCTTATAGTCTTCATCTGCCATGTATGGAACATAGGCCTCAATAGTCACAGCACCCTTATGGAATCGAGTATCTCTATGCATGCTTTGTATTTGGCTATTGAGCACCATGATTCTTTGAGACAATTGTCCCAGGTTATCAAATTCTTGCCCAAGCAGCTTCTCTCTCCTGGTTAGCAACATTCCTTGGACAGCTAATGTAGCTAATTGATCATCAGTCAGATTTAATGAAAAACATAAGTTCTTTGTCCCTCTGAATCTCTGAAGGTACTCGACACCTGATTCATTGGACTTTTGCCTCATGGTTGTCCAATCTATGATTTTCCTCTTGCTCATCCCAGTAAAGAAATATGCATGGAACTTCTTCTTAAGGTCACTCTAGTTAGCAATAGAGTTGACCGTTAGTGATGAAAACCACGTGAATGCTGAACCTGACAAGGACATAGCAAAGAAACGAACTCAGAATGCTTCTTCGACAGAGGCTTCACCTAACTAAGTAAGATATTGGCTGATATGCTCCATCATGCTTGTACCATCTTGACTGGTAAACTTGGTGAATTCTGGTAGTCGATAACCTAGAGGGAGTACCACCTAATCATACCACTCTGGGTATGGATGCTTTTATGAAAAACTTTGACCTTTTGGTTTTAGACCAAACTAACTCTTCATCATCTCGGTCACTCTAAGTAAGAACTCATTAGCACTTGCATTTGGATTTCCTTATGGTTGTTGACCTGCCTGAGGGTTGAAGTGCTGAGTACCCTGATATCTTGGGTTTGGAATCATGTCCCAAGTATTGTAATATGAAAAATAATGATACCCCTGCAGAGCTTCTGCCAGTTGAGTCCTTTGTTGACCTGATGCTTGGGCTCCAAGCTGACTTAGTGGCTGGGTTGGCTGATGACTTGATGTTTGCAGTCTCTGGTTGAAGGCATCAGCACCCATGTCTCTTCAGATGCTTGGAACTGAGGTTGCTATTTTGTAAGCCAACGGTGGTACTTGGCCTGTTGTACTAAAGCTGACTATTTGATTCTGAGTTTGCCCCATCGGTTGTTGCACATGCTGCATTGATAATCCAGAGTTGTGCTGCATTTGCTGAGTAGTGATACCTTGACTTTGCCCATGTTGAGCTCCTTGGACATCGCTGCCTCTAGTTTGCGCTGCTCCTTGATGACCAGTACCGGCCTGCATGGTTCCTTGAGTTGATGGATGCAGAATGTTGAAATAAGTCGGTCCAGCCTACCCACGAAATACTTCCTTCATGGTATTGTCAAATACATCTAGGAAGGTTGTATTATGTTCTTGCATTGCATCACTAATAGCCTTGTTGATGGAATCCACAAAGAATTGCTCAGTGCCTTGGAGTATGACATCAAACACTTGTTTTAAAGTTATTGCATAGCCCTCTTGATGATTTCTTTATCTTCATCGGGCAAGTCATCATAAGGCACCATGAGAATGTCTTTGTTGTTGTGTGTCGTCATGACGATTATGGTCCCACCGGGCGTGCTAGAAAGTGTGTTGGCACAAAAAGTTGGCTCAGTGCCTCACATATAGCAAGCCAAAAGATCCGCGCTTGAGATCCACTTAGCTTCAACGTTGGGATAATTGATCCTGAGAGACCCCGAAGACGTGCTAGTCAATTTGACCCGCAATTGACAAGGAAGAGCAAATTTTATCAGTAACACAAGGTGGAACATGTCAGTGTTGCTCCAGACATTTCCAAATATATGGCTCAGAGAGCCAGTGATTGAGGCCATCGACTAAAATAGTTGATATCCGATGGTTATTAAAAGAAAGCTCTTAGTAACAGGAAGAAATCAGTTAATCATGTATAAATCATGGTAGGCAAGATCTTGGATTATGACAGATTTTATAATGAACATTTAACCAAGATAAGAACATGCACAATACACCCAAATATAGAAAATGAGAGGGCTTTATCATGTAAGTTCTCACTTTCAGTCAACTAGCCGATTCTAAGATAAAAGATCGTAACTCATATCATTAAACGCAAATGAATTCACGAACATCAGGTCTGATCTACTATGATCAACAGTGAGGGTCGAGTGGATTGATACAGCTTTGATAATCACAATAAACTTTGAGATGGAAGGCTCATGAATCTATTGACCTCTAAAGGTCACATGGCACAAGTCATGTATGCGAGAGCACTTACAATTGGATAAAATAGCCAATTTCAAACATGGGAAACGAACGAACTCATGTTTCATTCATGGTTGAACTCGCTAATCAATAAGATCCAATCTATGGCTCCACCAGTGAGGTTCAAGTGGATCGATGCAGCTATAGTAGTAGCCATAAACCAAAGCTTATTGGCCATTGAATTCATCCATAAGCAATTCATGTTTCGAACGCAGCCCATGTACAGTTAAGATTGAGATAAAATAGCCGATCTAGCAGGATTAATCACCATCTTTTAGGATTTAGATATAAAGTATTCAAGATACTATTAATCAAAGTGATATGATGCCAATCTATCTCAATATATCTGGATAAGTGATGTTATTTTAACTAATAAAACATTATTTATAACAATATTGATAACTAATTAACCAAGAATAGTAAAATAAATCTTACTAATCTTGATTAATCCGATAATTGGTGATTTCGTGTTAAACACGCAAGTTATTTAGCACGAAATCGATAAGTGTGATTGATATCCTAAGATCACAAGAGGTCAACCACGACTGATACAAGCATTGTGACGCATAAGACACAATCGATAACTAGCTTATATATGATGTAGGAGGTCAATCGCGGCTGATACAAGCCCTACAACGATTATATAAACCGTGATGGTACTTACAGGCAAACTAGAGGTTGATCGGCCGATGTAGCCCTGCTTGCTGAAGAACTCGTCGAATCTACTTTACTCCTACTCCTAACAGTTGGCACGGGGCCGAAAAGGGTTTATTTAATTGATGTCGGATCCTCTTACAATAGCTGGGGCTTTAATGTTTATACCCGAAGTTCCTAACATGAGTCCTACTCGAATATGACTTGTTACAATACTTGGAATAAAAGAAATTTCCCTAATCAAATGATAACTTGGACCCTAAACTTTCCTTTCTTCACAGAGTCCGACATGTTCTTTCCTGGTGTCGTCCAAATTATGATTCGCTGACGCTATTTGCCGATGTCATTAGTAAACAGCCGATCCTGATGTAGATCCAAACCGGCCGTTATCTGATAATCGATCCTCTGGCGACTTGATCCTAGAAGCTTCGAGTTCCCGCGTACTTTGTCCAAATTTTGGTGCAAACACAAGGCAAGCTACACAACTAGTTACACTAAGAGCTAGGCACAACTACTTTGCAAGGATGTGAATGGAAGAGCAAGGTGGTTATACTGACATGTAGGGGATGAACCAATCACAAGATATGAAGACCAATCACCGGGAGAAATCTAATCATACACAAGTTGGACGCAAGATTTTTCTCCCGAGGTTCACGTGCTTGCTGGCATGCTGGTCCCCGTTGTGTCGACCAACACTTGGTGGTTCGGCGGCTAAGAGGTGTAGCAAACCTCATCCTCTCACTAGGACACTGCAAGAACCTACCCACAAGTGTGGTAGCTCAATGACACGTGTAATCCACTAGAGTTGCTTTTGGCGCTCCACCGGGGAAGGCACAAGAACCCCTCACAATCACCAGGAGATGGCCACAAACAATCACCAACTCGTGCCAATGCTCCTCCGTTACTCCAAGCCGTCTAGGTGGCGACAACCACCAAGAGTAACAAGAACTCTACATCCATAACAATCCCCTAGTGCCATTAGGTGCAATCACACAAGCAAATGTACTAGGAATCACTCCCAATCTCACTACCATGATGAATCAATGACGGAGATGAGTGGAAAGTGTTTGCTTAGGCTCACAAGGATGTCAAGTATGTCAAAGTGCCAAGGGAGATGCCTTGGAGCCGACCACCACGTATTTATAGGGGGCTTCAACAAATTGAGCCATTGGCTCCTTGCTCTCACAAGTTTTGGGGCGACCAGACGCGCCAGTCGGATTGACCAGACGCAGCCTCAGCGTCCGGTCGCTTGCACCACACCCCATGATGTCTACCACGTGTCCACTTTTAAATCTACGCGTCAGATCTTCAACGGTCATGATAAAGTCAGCGCTGAGTCAAACCAGTGACCAGATGTGCTGCTCCATATGACTGGACTCGGAAGCACTCAGCGTCAGATCGATTCCAATAAGCACCCATAGAGGGATTTTTTGTGATCGGACACGTCCAGTCACATGTGACCTGACGCGTGCGGTGTTCGGTTAGCTCTCCTCCTCTTTGGGCATGTGCCACGTCAGCGGGACCGGACGGTGAACAGTGTTCACGAGACGTCTGATCCCCATCATTCGAAACTCAGCAAAAAGTGACTGGATGCTCCGACGCAGTGTCTGGTACTCAACCCTCACGCACTGCCTTCTGCTCGCTGTCAGCCAGCACTAACCGAACGCTAGACCAGCGTCCAGTCACACCCTGACCAACGTCCGGCCACATATAGACTCTTCCTTTTCTTTTTCTAAGTCCACGACTGCTTCACCCTTGCTTCCAACTTGTAAACTACAAAGTGCACTTGTGTGCATGTGTGTTAGCATTTTTCAAAGCATTTTACAAGGGTCACTTGTTAGCACGCTGTAACAGAACCGACCAAATTATAAGAGCACAAGTATAAAAACAAGCACCGAAGCGCTCAAATTTTCGAACTTGAGCCCATATAATCCCGGTAGTCAATCGAAACCACGAAGGATTTCAAACCAACTTGCTTACAACCAAGATCGCATCATTCAACATACACATCACACGTTACATTTCACAAGTAGTTCTGAAATACGCTTACACACACGGAGTCACAAATTATTGCAAACCAAGTTCATAAAGTAGCGGAAGCATAACACACACCAGTTGTTTAAATACTACTGCCAGTCTTACTGATCAACATCCCGCAAAAGCATTAGGGAAAGTACATAAAGGATGATCACGCCCTAGTGATCTAGTCTTCGTCACCCGCAGAGTGGAGACAGGTCTTGCAGAAGCCTTGGTAAAGCATATCATCTGCAACAGGAGGGAATAAACCCTGAGTACAGGAATGTACTCAGCTAGACTTACCCGTCAAAAACCAGAAATAAGATGACACCAATGATTATGCAAGGCTTACACAAGAGGCTAGCTGACATCACATTTTGCAGAAAGGCATAAGTAATTGAAACTCTTATAACCTGTACTAGCAGTTATTTTTAGCATTTACCTGTCATCTATCTTAGCACCTGTACTAAACATGCACTTGATTATAATCAAACAATTATTAACATTATATTCATAGCAGGTATAAATTGTGGCAACATTGTATCATTCACTTAACCATCTGTTCAATTAATGAGATCTATGTTGCCGCTGCTCAAGTCAAGTGCTCACTAACCGGGAGCGACGGCGATTCGAATCGAATTCTTATCCAGCTGGAGGGGTATTTCTAACACTCATCCTGCAGACCTCTGCCAGGGTCGCACAGGCCACCTTTTCATATGACTCAGGAATCGCGGGTCCGAATGATGTCGCGACCCCAAGGGCGACACTTTGCCAGGTGATAGGGACTCTAACCCCCCTTGGTCTCACGCCAATGTCCCAAGCACATCCTTTCTCTCCTCCAAGAAGCAACCTACCATTCGATTCCTGGCCTGAACCATATTACTCGGCTTCGCGGTCGGAACGACTTATCCGGCCAACTAAGTGTTAGACTGCATTCAACATGACTCAAGGACGTACAGCGAATCGGTCCTTAAACGACTCAGACGGGCATAGCTCCACACCCAAGACGTGAAGTGTCTTGCGGCTGTATTATCGAACTCCCGCCCGGTCTCAATTTCATTTTAAGGCATGGTTCCATCCACGATAGCCATAAGCCACTCGTGACCCATTCCTACATCTTGCGGATGACCGGAAATCACCCGACTTCTACCGAACTATGCAGGGCTAAGCATTGACACGTGCCTAAACCTAATGTAGGATTATGTACGATATCTGGACAAGGACAGGTATAATGCAGCAAGTGTTTTCATACAACTCCTACAACTTAATGCAGTAAACAATTGAAAGTACTCAAGATAGATTTATAAAACAATAGGTTCAGCATGCACCGGGGCTTGCCTTTCAGAAAGGAAGATGGCCAGTGATCAGGACACTCGGGCAGATCTCCTGCAGGAACTTCGTCGCTGGCTGGTTCCTCTGGCTGCTCCGGCTACTCCTAGATTTCCTCCGGGATCGCTTGCTCGAACTCAAGGAGAGTCACCCCCTCCGGAACACCTATTGCATAAGTGCATAATAAATTTCATGGATGCATAATGAAGGATGCAACATGCTCGGAATGAAATGCATTACAACTACTGCTAAAGCTCTATTCAAATCACTTCAATTATTAACTAAAAATTTCCTCTCCGGTAGAGAAGTACTCACCTAATCTACTCAACCTAAGGTATAGCTGTTCCTCCTCTGTTAAGGCCCTAACACCTAACAATCACAAGAACAACTTTACTAAAGTTACCACATCCAAACACAAATATCAAGGGAAGACATTCTGGACAGTAGTTGAATGTTTCTATCATAGCTGGAGATTCCTAACTCCAAATGATATGATCCAAGACAAACTGGAAATCTTATAAAATGCTCTACAAATCATTTTCAGACCTCAACCCTTAATTCCTAAGTTTTCCAGGTCGAATTTTCCAAGTTCCAGAAATCTGTCCTCTCTAACAGAGAGCAGCCATTTCTGGACAGTCAATTAAAACAGCAATAACTCCTAAACTACTAAGCCAAATGCTCCCAAATTTTGACACAAGCTAGTTTATCAAGTTTACCACAACTTTGGTATTCACAAGTTTTCCAGCAAATACCCTTATTAATGGTCAACCCCAAAGATACTACCAGCTGTCCAGAAAAACCTAGAATTGGGAAGATTAAATATTTATTTATCTTGCAAACTTTCTCTAAGACCAAACTAATATTACCAAAAGTTCACATTGGTCACAAAAACACCAGAAAGTAAGGTGTGCCCACTTAGAATATTTATTTACACCCCTTTCTTAATTTAATTAATTAATTAAGTGGAATTTTAATCATATACGTAAACTGCTCATAAAATTCTACAAAAATTACAGGAGACTTTCTGACCTAAAAAGAGGCTACTGTAAAAATTTGAACTAAAGTTATTCACAGAAACTCCCTACACAAAATTCACAAACAAAAAAGACTGATTTTTGTATAATTAACAAATCACAATGAAAAGTATCAAACAATAGAATTCATATTTTTATTAAACACTTTAGGGTACCAGGACACTGTCCAAAAATTTATATGAACATTGCACATGTAGAAAAATTACTAAAATTCATTCAAGTATTTCCTAAAACAACATGATATCCTCATAACTTGACAAGTACACAAGCACTAGTGCCCAAATTTTTACCAGAGCTCATCCATGTATAAATTAACCTACCCATCAATTTTCACAATTATTGGGATAACAGAACTCCCGTTATTCATTTATCAAATTTATATCCCAATTAAGACACATTTCAAAATCCTAATTATTTCTTCCAGAAATTAAACATCACATATCTATTTTATATTTTTCTTAAATACTACACATCATGCAGAGCCTAACAAAATTTACTTCATAATTTTTGAGCAAGTAAAACCCTAGATATTCATTTCCTAAACATTATCTAAAACTGTGACAGAATAAAAAAATGAAATAATTCCTATTCGCTCCTGGACCGGCCTGGGAACCGACGCGGCCCAACTGCGCGCGCGCGGCCCGCTCCCGCGCGCGGCCTGCGGTCAGCCTCCCGCCCACGCGCTTGCGACTGCCAGGAGGGCCCTCTCTGTCAGCGGCAGAGGGACAGAGGAGCGGCGAGCCGGGAGCTCCGGCGAGCGATTTCGCGCCGCCGGCGGCTCCTCCGTCCAACCCAAGCACACCGCTGAGTTTCCCAGACTAAACCGCACCGAGGCCAACCTTTTTCCCCAAAACTACAGCACCGGAGCACCCATGCCGACGGTGAGGGCGGACGGTAGTGACGCCTGGCGGCATGCCGGCGAGCTCTGGCAGCTAGACGGCCGGCAGAGGGGTGCACCTACTCCCTGGAACCCTAGCGGACTTCTCGAGGCTACGCAATTAGATGGGGATGGAGCGGAGTCGCTTGACCGCGTGAACACCTGGCCGGCAGCCATGGTGCGATAGTGCGCGGCCGTGTTCCGGCCCGACCGGACCGAGGATGGCGGTAGCATCTTCTCCCGAGCATCTACGTGTGATAGGAAGGAGGGGACGTGAGCGAGGGAAGGCGGAGGACTACGGTGTGGTGCTGGCCACGGTGACCCTAAACACGGCGGAGCTCCGGTGGCATTTGGGACGGGCGGAGGCGGCAATGCGGCTCACCTCGGGCTTGACCGGTGCTGCTAGGTGGTTGACGAGGTCAGCAAGGTCCTGGCGGAGCTCCGGTCAAGGTGGCAGAGGCTGCGACGCAACGGCGAGGGCTCGGCGGCCGGACGGAGCAGTGGTGCTCGGTTCTCCGCCCCGGGCGAGGACAGAGGGAGCAAGAGGGGAAAGCGACTGGGAAAACCGACGAGGGGGCAACACTTAACTTCCACGGGCATGCAAACACGACGCCGTGGCGCCCTACACGCGCTCGGGTGAGACACACAGTGACTGAACCCTGGCATCGGTCGGCCATGGCTTGACTGTTGAAGCTGAATGACAGCCTGAAACCGATGACTGACAGGGCGACTTTGACATTGATTAACTCCCGATTCAGTTCGAGTTAGTGGTAGATGTTAACATCAAAGTTGTAGAGCTATGTGAGTACTACAACTTTGTCAATTGGAGCTTGGGCTGGTTCGGCTTAGTTAGTGAGATAATGCGTCCTAAATTGAGGCACCCGAAAACGGAAACTGAGTTTCAGTCAACTACGCCGACTGAAACCCATTTTTCAAAGCACCACATCTCCTAAACCATTTAGAACTAGGTGATGATGATGTTGACAATATTGTAGAGCTAAGTGGGTACTACAAAAGTGTCAATATGAGTTAGAGCTGGTTTGGCCTGGTTTTCAAACTACAGCCCCCCAAAGTAGACCACCATCAAACTGAAAGGTCACTTTCTAGACTTAGAAATTTTCTAAGTGCTGGGGCAGCCCTTCTAGCTGACTTGTGGGCCAATTTTGAACATGTTATGTTCATTTTCATGAGATGGCCATATTGAGACTTTTGTTCCCTAGGAAATTCTCTACAACTTTGCTTAAGGTTGCTCCTCCATGCAAGATCTCTAAGCTAGAATTTTTAATTGGTCAAACTAAGGCATTCTAGGGCCCAATGCTGGTCAACAACATATTCGAGGGCATTTTGGTAATTTTGGTCAACATGAACATTGCTCCATTAGTTACTCTAAGTGAGATTAAGGTATTGTAGGATATAATTAGCCACTCTACCCCTTAGCTACACAAAAATCCTAGGGTCACATGGTTGGAAAGAAATCGAAACCCTAAAACCCCCAATTTTGTTGCAAGCAAAGTAAAACATAATGAGATGATAAATGTTCATGCTTATGCAATGCAATGCAATTATGGAGCTAAACACCTGAGGTGTTACAGCCCTCCCCCCTTATAAAAATCTCGTCCCGAGATTTGGAAAGCGTACCATTTTTGATAGAATTCCTTATAACCATCCCGCAAATAGTCCTCTCGTTCCCACGTAGCGTCACTTTCACTACCCTGATTACTCCACATTACTTTATACCACTTAACCACTCGGCTTCTAGTTACTCGTTCTTGAGTATCGATGACCCGGACTGGCTTTTCTTTGTAAGTTAGATCAGATTCAAGCCTGATATCTCCTAAAGGAACTCTTTCCTCAGGAACCCGAAGACACTTCTTTAGCTGAGATACATGGAAAACATTGAATATGGCACTCATTTCAGGAGGTAACTGGATCTTATACGCAACAGCTCCACTCTTGCCTATGATCTGAAAAGGACCCACGTATCTCGGTGCAAGTTTCCTCTTGACACCAAAACGTTGTACACTCTTCATTGGAGAAACTTTCAGATAAACGAAGTCTCCAACTTCAAACTCGAGTGGCTTTCTACGACGATCAACATAACTTTTCTGCCTAGCTTGGGCTGCAGCCATGTGTTTTTGGATGGTACGGACTTGTTCCTCAGCTTCCTTGATAAAATCAATACCATAATACCTTCTTTCACCAGCTTCTACCCAATTTAGTGGAGTTCTACACTTACGACCGTATAAGGCTTCGAATGGGGCCATCTTAGTACTCTCTTGATAACTATTATTATACGAAAACTCGGCTAGAGGTAACCATTTTTCCCAAGAACCCTTAGATGAAATTACACATGCCCGCAACAGATCTTCCAAGATTTGGTTCACTCGTTCAGTCTGACCCGACGTCTGGGGGGTGATAAGCAGAGCTTCTCACTAACTTGGATCCCAGAAGGTGATGCAAGTGCTCCCAAAAGCGAGCAGTGAACTGGGGACCACGGTCAAAAACGATAGTACGAGGTATCCCATGGAGCCGGACTATCTCATTGAAGTACAACTCAGCATAGTCAGTGGGACGATAGTCCACTCTAACAGGAATGAAGTGAGCTGATTTGGTTAAGCGATCCACAATTACCCAGATGGAGTTATGATTTTTGACAGTAGGAGGAAGTCCGACGATGAAATCCATACTTATCTCTTCCCATTTCCAACCTGGGATAGAAAGTGGTTGAAGTAACCCAGCTTTCATGTGCACAGCTTTAACTCTACAGCAGGTGTCACACCTAGCAACATATGCAGCTATCTCTTTCCGCATCTTGGTCCACCAATAAAGTGGCTTCAAATCATAAGACATCTTATTGCTACCAGGATGGATGGACAACTTTGAAGAATGTGCTTCAGACAGGATCTGATCTCTAAGCTCTCGGTCCTTGGGTACTACTAACCTATCCTTAAACCACAGCACACCTTCTTCATCTACCCGGAAATGCTTAGTTTCTTCCTCTTTCATCTTACGCTTGATGTGGAATACACCAGGATCAGTCTTTTGGAGCTCAATAATTCTGCTTTTGAGAGTACAACTGACAGTGATGTTGTACAAGACTGCTGGATGTAGAAGGCGAGAGCAATGAAAATCAGTTTCAACTAAGGAATGACAATGAGACTTACGGCTTAAAGCATCAGCAACCACATTTGCCTTGCCAGGATGATAGTGCACTTGAAGATTATAATCCTTAATCAACTCAAGCCATCTTCTTTGGCGCATATTTAACTTGGGTTGGGTGAAGATGTATTTGAGGCTTTTGTGGTCCGTATATATATTGCAGACATTGCCCAACAGATAATGCCGCCACACTTTCAAAGCATGAACAACTGCAGCCAGTTCTAAGTCATGCGTTGGATAATTCACCTCATGTTTCCGAAGTTGTCGAGAGGTATATGCAATTACTCGGCCTTTCTGCATCAAAACACCTCCCAAACCTATGCCTGAGGCATCATAATAAACATCAAATGGTTTCTCGATATTCGGTTGTGCCAAAACCAGAGCCGAGGTTAGGAGGGTTCGCAGTTGGTGAAAAGCCGCATCACACTCAGGAGTCCAGACAAACCTGGTGTCTTTTTGCAGCAACCGAGTCATGGGTTTGGCTATTTTTGAGAAATCCAGGATGAAGCGACGATAATAGCCAGCCAACCCAAGAAAACTCCAGACCTCATGAACCGAAGTAGGAGCCTTCCAATTCAATACTTCTTGTACCTTGGTGGGATCCACCATAATTCCCCCATCGGACAACACATGCCCAAGGAAAGGTACTTCACGAAGCTAGAATTCACACTTACTGAACTTCGCATACAGTTGATGTTCACGCAGTCTGGTGAGGACAATACGCAGGTGTTCGACGTGTTCTTCCTCATTTTCAGAATATATCAAGATGTCATCAATAAACACCGCCACAAACTTGTCCAATTCAGGCATAAACACCGAATTCATCAAGCACATGAAGTGTGCGGGGGCATTCGCCAGGCCGAAAGACATAACAAGATACTCATAAAGACCGTATCTTGTCGAGAAAGCTGTTTTTGGAATATCTTCAGGACGGATTTTAATCTGATGGTAACCAGACCTCAGATCAATCTTGGAAAAGACTTTAGCTTTAGACAACTGATCGAACAAGATATCGATACGTGGTAGAGGATACTTATTTTTGATAGTGACTGCATTCAGAGGCCTATAATTTACACACATTCGCAATGACTGGTCCTTCTTCTTCACAAAGATAGCAGGGCATCCCCACGGAGACGAACTAGGACGAATCAACCCCTTCTTCAAAAGTTCATTCAACTGCACCTTAAGTTCAGCTAGCTCATTTGGAGGCATCCTATAAGGTCTCCTAGAGATGGGTGCCGTGCCAGGCAACAACTCGATTTTAAATTTCACATCCCGATCCGGAGGAAGTCCCGGCAAATCATCGGGAAAAACGTTCGGAAACTCACTCACTATGGGAATTTCAGCTAACGCCTTTGCTTGCACAGCATGAACTTCACTAGACAAATCAATTTTTCTGGGGAGTTGCACTAGAAAACCCTTTTGATTAGTAGGATCCTTGAGCATAACTACCCGAGTGGATGTATCAATGAGTACCCCATTCTGACTCATCCAATTCATGCCCAAAATAACATCTATGCCTAATCCAGGCAAAACCACTAAGGCAAGCGAGTACTTTCGCCCTTCTATCTCAAACTTAAGATTCCCCACTACTTTATTTGTGGAAATATTCCCACTTGCCGCACTAATGCAATAACCCCCACCTTCAACAGTATGTAATTTGTGTGCAAACTTTGATGCAAACTTAGGACTGATAAAGGAATACGAAGCACCTGAATCAAATAGTACCACTGCAGGATGTTGGTCAACTAGGAACTTACCAGCGGTGACAACCTCACCAGATGGGATTTCCTCAATATTGTTATAATGAGCATGCCCCTGACGGCCACCTTGATTGACATTCTTCTTAGGATAAGGACAGTTCCTGGACCAATGGCCTGGCTTGTTGCAGTTCCAGCAAGGCATGTTGCTGGGAGGAACACTGGAGCTGCTCTGACCAGAATTACCATTTGGCAGAGCAACTGTATATGCCTTGCGAAACCCAGTTTTAGCAGTAGACTTCTTCTATGGCGGACGGAACTTGGCGTTCAGGGCAGGTGGGCGAGGGGAAGCCCTCGGTGCAGCTGGGGTCCGAGACTGCGAAGCACTCGCCTCAAGGGCCCTTTTACGGCTCTTAGAGGCAGAATAAATAGCATTATTGTTTTCTTGAGTCAAAGCATCACTGATAAAATCATTGAAGGTAGTACACTTGCTAGTGCCCATGGTCTTCATCAGCTTTGGGCCGAGGCCCCTTTTAAAGCTAGCAATTTTCTTAGCATCGGTATCCACAAACTCTGTTGCATACCTAGCCAAATTGTTTAAAGATTGTAGATATTCAGTCAAACTTTTATTACCCTGCGACAGCCTCATGAATTCTGTGTGCTTGATAGCCATAAGACCTGGAGGAATATAATTCCCGCAGAATGCTGCTTTGAACTGGTCCCAAGCAACCGGAACATTTGCAGGCAAGGTGGAACGGTAGTGGCTCCACCAAATACCCGCTGGACCGTGCAGTTGATGAGAAGCATATTCAGTCTTTAGCTAATCAGTCAAGCGAAGCAGACGAAACTTCTGCTCAATAGTGTTCAACCACTCGTCGACATGCAGCGGTTCCTCCGCCTCCTTAAAGAGTGGGGGCTTAGTGTCAAGAAAGTCCTTGAAATCGCTATATTGATTGGGTTCCGGGCCCTGGCGGCCATGACGAGCCTCCCGGTTGGCAAGCTGGCGCATAGCATCTGCCAGCATGCGCTGCCCTTCCACCACGGTCTGCATCAGCTCAGCCGGGGTAGGTGGTGGCGGAGGGGGTGGCTGCTCCTCATCCTCAACGCCACGACCCCGACGGAGGTTGTACGACATCTGCAAAATGCATAGCCAATGAGCACTGACGATGTGGGAAATTTGTAGATGAATTATTGTAAATATGTCAAACCGACTTCATAAAAATAACTTCGCAAAGAATCAAGGCACAATAATTCATCACAACCGCACAATCCATTCAAGCGCATCAATTGACGCAATCATGCGTGGGCATCCAACAAGATGTATTTTGATATAAGGCTCACTTACAGGGAGCACAGCCGTGTCTGAACCGTTTACTTTAATATCTATGTGACTTTTGACCTTCCGTACAGGTACTCGGATTCGATCCAAACTTCTTATCGAATGAGAAAGGCTACTTCAAACTAACCACAAAGAGACTTCTCAATGGTAGTGTTCCATGGTGGATCATGACTAGCCACCTCGATACCAGCGCGTGCCAAGCAGCACAGCCTTATGTTGCGTGCCACAGGAGGCCCTCGGTTTCGTCGCGGCACCAAAGGGTGCTAATCGTGACACCATCATCGAACGCAACACAATAAGACATCCATTTGTGATCGAAATTAACAGGTTCACACTAAACATCCAGGAAAGCATAGGGTTCGACCTTACATCCCAAAAGCCAAGTTATTACAAAGCCTCACTCCAACATAGGGAGGGCACAAAAGATGATTCTAACATCGTAGCTACGTGATGACTACGCTAAGCATCGTCCTCAGAGTCGGTGTCAAGGATCTCCCCGCCATCCTCGTCGCTAGCAGGCTCTAACTCCTCATCTTCTTCTTCTTCTAGTTCTTCTTCCGGTGGGGCATCCTGTGGCCCATTGACCTCCACTTCATCTTCATCTTCCGCCATGAAGACTCCCGAACCCATCTCCTCATCCTCGTTATTGTCCCGAGGCAGCAGAGGATTGAGTTGGTTGTTCAGGCGGTGCACTTCTTCATGAAGATTGTCATTGTATTCTTCTGCATTCTCCAACTGTTGTTCGAGCTCCACCTGACGAGCTCTTAGGATGTTCTCCTCATGCCAGGCTTCATCCCTCTAGTTCATCACATGGACCAGCATGCGTTGACAGTTGCGATAGGCTACTGTCAACCTCTGGACCGCAAGTGTTTCCTGATCTCGGTCATGGATCACTTGCTCCAGTTGCTGTTGCGCCGCATTCCTTGCAACAGTCACCTCGGCCAACTGTTGACGGTCCTTAAGTACCAAATATAGTTATCAAATAAATAAAGAAAAGGATCCAAATGCAACCAACACCTAGACTTAGGGTTTTATCTGATAGAATTCCATGAGTTTTGGTGTTTGTCTGTTTCTGCAGGGGGTTATCAGGAAATACGGAGGAAAGGCCCACACGTCGGGTTTACATAGAGATAATAACGTGTTCACCGATTTTCTATCATCTAGAAGACTCTAGAAGCCACGAGATCGAACGGGAGGCCGAACGGGCCCGGAGGCAGGGCGCCCGCCCTGCTCCCTAGGGCGCCCGCCCTGGCCTGAGAGCCAATCAGGCTCCGTCTTGCGGATTATGCTCCACCGACCTAAGGGATCAAGGAAAACCATGCAATTAATGTCGGTTTGATCCGACGGCCCACGTTCACTTGAGAGGGCTATATAAGCAGGACCCCTGGCCCCTGGAGGAGGCACTCCCTCATTCTCAATTCTTCAAACCCTAATCTCAGGAGGAGAGTCTCTGATCAAGTCCTAGAGCCACCACATCAACTAGATCTCTAGTATAGCATAGCTACATAGGATTAGAACTAGAAGGAGTCAATCTTCGATTGGTTTCCGGATCTGTCAAGAGGATTCTTGGTAATTCCTTTACTGTTCTTCATTGTTCATCATTGTTCTTCAATATTATGAATACAACTTTGTTCTATTTCAATATATTGATTATGACTATGCTCTACTTGTTTATGTTTGCGATTATATTATTCTTAGTTTATCGTAGTTATACGCTTGGCTTAGTTAGATTGGAATTATATACATGTTTAGGATCGTATAGCGTTTATCCATCGGATCCATGGGTAAATGATAAATATTGTGTAGGCGTGGTGCTTAGACCATATTTATCTGCGATTGCACCTTATATGCCGGATCGTGGGGTGGTCCGCGATGGTGACAGCTTCGTTGGTTCTTATATAGTCCCCCTCCCGTGTGTAAGGCAGGCAGAGCAACATTATTACGGGGGAGTGATTGCTATGTTTCTCATCTTCCTTGATAATATCACTATGCATGGGCGTAGTCCTTTCTCGCAATGATTGCCAAGTGTACTTGCACTAACTATGATATGCTAGACTTTATAGTTAAGAATAACTTAGTAAATATCCTTGTAGTTCGTCCTAATACCATGCTAATGACTTGCTAGAATATCTGTTGAGGTGCTTATCATTATTATATGTGGCTAGCTGATCAGATTAATTATCTTTGTCACCATTCATACTTTATCTATATTTTATGTGACACTTACCCCTGTATGCAAGAGATAGATGAATGCTCTCACTTATACATGCAATGATTGATACTCATTCCTATATTCCATTCCATAATCAACATTGATGTTAGTAATCCCTTCCCAGTGGTAAAAATATAAATAACGATACCTGGAATACTTCCCGGTTAAAATGCTACATCGGTATTAATCTGTGCGCTTGCAGATCTTATTTATTATTTATTTAGAAGAGCAGTTGCATATTTCAATACCGCGTCTCTCATGTCATGCTGGGGATGACAACTTGGCTTAAGTGGCATGAGGGATAGGTTCGACATTTTTGGCGCCGTTATCAGAATTAGAAAACTAAGTCTACTTTTGGTAATGACGTTAAGAATGCCCAACAAGCATTTTTGGCGCCGTTGCCGGGGAAGGTTGATTTATAACAAGGAATGAATACGGAATTTGAGTCATCATTCGCATCATTAAGTGATTGAGATCATCAATTCTCCCATACAGATTTACCCCTGTATTTTTCCATTCTTATTGTTTTGCAGGGTGATGTATGAATAGAGGACATCTTCCAGAAAATTTTGTTGACAACCCCGAAGCATTAATCAGAAAGGCAAGAGCCAAGCTCAAGAAGTCAACACTTCGACGCAACACTTCATCCAATCCAGAAGACCGCCGAAGTTTCATCCAGAATTTGTCAACAGAGTTCGCAGCCATGGCGAACAAGACGATCCGCGAGTTCTCACCTCCCACTACGGACAACATCCGCACTGGACCTGCCGCGGCCATTGACAAGAACTTTGAGCTCAAGCCAGGGCTCATCAACATGGTACAAGCCAACCAGTTTTGTGGGAAGCCGCACGAAGATGCAAGTGCTCATCTCCAATACTTCCTAGAAATTTGCAGCACATTCACTTTATTAGATGTTCCCAGAGACGCCATACTACTTCGCCTTTTCCCATTCTCACTATTGGGGAGAGCGAAGCAGTGGTTCTACGCGACGAAGGATAAGAACACTACGTGGGCACTCTGCTCTACGAACTTTCTGGCTAAGTTCTTTCCCATGGGCAAGACCAATGCTCTCCGTGGGAAGATTACAAGTTTTCAGCAACAACATGATGAATCCGTTCCAGAAGCATGGGAGCGCTTTCAAGATTACATCCTAGAATGTCCCCATCATGGAATGGAAAGCTGGCTACTTATGCAGACTTTCTATCATGGGCTCATCACTAGTGCTCGTGAGACCATGGATGCTGCAGCTGGAGGCGCATTTCTATCACTCACCATACCACAAGCTACAGCCCTTGTGGAGAAGATGGCGTCCAACCAAGGTTGGAACGAAGAGAGGACTCAAACACGCAAGAAGGGTGGAGGTATGCACCAGCTCAAGGAGGTAGACATGCTGTCTGCAAAGTTAGACCTACTCATGAAAAAGCTCGATGACAAAGCTGGAGACAAAAGAGAAGTTATGAACGTCTACGACTCTCACATGACTTGTGAGGAATGTGGTGACACTGGACACTCAGGCAATCACTGCCCTGAGATGCTTGAGGATGCAAGGTACATCAACAACAACAACAACTACAACCGTCCTCAATAAAATCAAGGTTGGAATTAGCAGAGGCCTAACTACTCAGGTAACTACTCAGGTAATTATCAAGGTAATAACTCTTACAACAACAATAATAATTTTCCACCCCTGAGAGAGTTAGTGTCTAATCAAGGAAAGCTAATGGATAACTTGTCTAAGAAATTGGCATCCAATGATAAAATACTAGAAAACATAAATAATAGAATGGATAATTTCTCTACTGCCATCAAAAACCAAATTAGCTTTAATAAAATGATTGAATCTCAGTTAAATCAAATAGCTGCTGCTGTTCCTGCTACTAACCCCGGTATACCATCACAACCGGAAGGATTAGAATCTGCAAATCTTGTAGACATGTTTGATGCAGGTAACTATTGGAGTAATCCCGCTGTCGAAGTACATAATGACCTTCTGCCAGTCAAGAGAGGCGATCCAGGACGCCCCGTCATCCCGATCTCCATCGGCATGGTGGACTTCCCAGAAGCACTCTGTGACTTTGGCTCCAGCGTCAACATTATGCCCAGGGTACTCTATGAAAAATTATTTACATATCCTTTATCAGAAACAACTATGTGTTTGCAGCTTGCAGATCGGACACTAAGCTTTCCTAAAGGAATATTAAAGAACATGTGTGTCCGAGTTGGTACCTCGTATGCTCCAGCTGATTTCATGGTGATAGAGACCGGGTCCGATGAGAGGTCACCAGTTATTCTGGGAAGGCCATTCCTGAACACCTCGGGAGCTGTCATCTACGCCAGCACTGCGAAGATCAACTTCAACATCAAGGGGAGGAAGGAGACGTTTTCCTTCAAGAACAAGATTACACAAATCCCAGAGCAACCCCAACATGAACCAAGAAAGAGGACCAACAGGAGGAACAAGCAGAACAAGAACAACCAAGGATGGACCGAATCAGCTAAGATGGTCACTGCAGTTCAAGGAGGTCAAGACCGACGACCCAAGTCACCGTTCCTAATCAAGAAGGACGACCCAGGTATGCCAAGCATTGAGTGCTCAATCAATGGATACTCCTTTCAGAAGGCGCTCTGCGACACTGGATCAGGCGTCAACATAATGGCCACAGTCACCTATCATCTCTTGTACGGGACCATACCCATAAAACCAACATACACTCAGCTCCAGATGACAGATCAGACATCCCGAAAGGTCGAAGGTATAGTAACCAATGTCCCTGTTAAAATTAACGATAATTTTGTCCATACAGACTTTCAGGTCATTGACATGGGAGACGACGAGTACGATCCACCCATCATCCTAGGAATACCGTTCCTAGGCACCGTTAAAGCAATCATCTACATTGGAACCGGAGAAGTCCATATGCATTTCCCCTCTGAGAAGGTACGCCGCTACTTTAATGACCCTAACTATATAGTTGAAGATTCTAAGCAGGTCAGGACAAGAAGAAGGCGACATAACCGTAACCAAAGGAGGCAAACCATCAAGGACGTATGGGCAGACTATGAAGGAGAGGTCATAAGGACTGAGGATACACAACAGGAGACCGAAGCACCAAGTTGGGTATGGAAAGTGAAGACAGTTACACAAGAAGAGGAGGCGCTGCCGGAACCACCGTCTACGCCACCCAAATCCCAGGACAACTAAGAAGAAAAGAAGTCCTGTTCGGAGGACTTAAAAACACCGAACGCCGTGCCAAGAGGTAAACTTGGTAGTTATCATTTTCCCTTTAATTATTGCTCAGTTAATCATGTTCATTCTGTCTAAAAAAATGTTGAAAACAGTAAGCCCATGTGAGTATGCGAGTGGCATAAAATCCATAAGTACATTCACTGTGGTGGCATAAAAAAAATAATATATATTTTTTCTGTTCTATAAAAATAAAAATAAAAATAGAGAGTGACATTTATCAAGGAAGCTCAAACATGATAAAGGCTAGATATTTATGCTAACGCTTAATCAAGTTCCACGAAGCTTTGTTGTCTATTTGAGCTCCACAGAATTCAGGAAGACTAGCAGACGGAGGATATCCTAATCGTTGTCAGGGTGCTGCCGACATTCAAATACACCTCTGCACCTGCTAGCTACATCAGAAGAAATTACGTCAAGATCCAGCTTGGGGGAGAGCACCCCCATTTATCCCGATAAGTATTTTTATCTACATTTATACCTATGCTTTATTAAAATAAAAAGATGCATAATCATGAAAACCCAAATAAATATTTTATGTTTATATATATTTGCTTAGTTTAATAAATAAATAAAGTAGCTATGCTAAACTGAATCTTGAAAATAAAACTCTAGCATAGATATGATGAATAGTTGCTCTACCTAATTTTCAAATTTGTTCTCTCTCTAGTTTAGACATAACTGTTATAATTTAAAACTGGCTCTAAACCTGAACTAGTGGGAAGAGAACTTGATCTGAAGTCTAAGTTGTTAGCGGATATGATATGGGAAGGTTGAGCTGCTGTTTATCTGTTCCTAGAGATGCTAGAATTCTGGAGAATTTTATCTTTGAAAATCTTTAAAATGTTGCATGATGAGTTCCTGTATGATGAGAGTTTAAATTCCTACCACAGCCATATATACATGCTTGTTAGATTAAGAGCCGCACTTTTACTACTTACTGCTTATGGGCATTGAGTGTGGTCAAGCTGTGTAGACCCTTAGGAACTTGTCATGTGGTTAAAATCAAGATTCACTTGCACGTTCACTCATACATGCTGCTTCTACTCCGGAAGTACGCATCCACATATATCCACTCATTTCCATCTCCAGATTCACCCAAAATTATTCTACTTCTGACCCGGGAGAGAATAGCCAAAAATATTATCCCATTCCTGTTATTCCCTGTGAAGTTAATGCTCAAGTCATTTCTACTACCACTTGCTATATTTTCAAAAGAGGGAGATTGCTCTAAAATAAATAAAAATATAAAAACGAGGAAATAAAAAGGAGCAAGTGCTCGGAACCTCGAAGAAAGAAAAAGTGAGACGAGAGGTAAAAATGGACAAGTGTCCGACAGTAGAATTAGGGGTACAAGATAGCCACCTGAGAAAAAAAAGAGCATCTCATTCCCCTCAAAAGTTTTAAAAAGCAAGAAAGGTATGTATTCCCTCAAAAAGAGCATTAGACTTTTGTTATCACCATCATCACCATACACCACTCATTCACCACACATGCACATCTTGATTTGACTTATTGACTTGTTTCTCTGGATCCATGGTTTGACTATGCAATAAATGTTCTATGAGTATGTATACTGTATCTCCCACCTATGAGCTCCAGATATCAAAGCCTTATTAGAGTAGGGTGAGAGAGAAGGCAATGTCACTACGCCTTATACCATAAATACCACATACTTTGAGAGAGAAGGCATATACCATTACTGCCTTAGTAAGGATCCAGAAATACCACAAAAGAGAGACCCGAGAAAGTCATACAAGGAATCTCTGAGTTTTATTTGAAAAATTTGCAAAAACTCCAGAGCTATAGCTGATCAAGAATAAGAGACATGGCGTTTGACTAGACCGTTCTATCTTTTAACCACTCAAGATGCAGGTGACGGTTGCAAGCCCCATGGTGAAAGGTAAAATGAGTAAGTTTTAAGTCTTGACAGTTTACTCTAACTCAGGGATGAGACCTTATTTGAAAGCATATGTACCGTCAACGTTCAAAGGCGTTGCCGCAACTTCTGATCCATAATGAGTCTATCCTTGCTCAGGGACGAGCAAGAGGTAAGCTTGGAGGAGTGTGTTGACGGTCCTTAAGTACCAAATATAGTTATCAAATAAATAAAGAAAAGGATCCAAATGCAACCAACACCTAGACTTAGGGTTTTATCTGATAGAATTCCATGAGTTTTGGTGTTTGTCTGTTTCTGCAGGGGGTTATCAGGAAATACGGAGGAAAGGCCCACACGTCGGGTTTACATAGAGATAATAACGTGTTCACCGATTTTCTATCATCTAGAAGACTCCAGAAGCCACGAGATCGAACGGGAGGCCGAACGGGCCCGGAGACAGGGCGCCCGCCCTGCTCCCTAGGGCGCCCGCCCTGGCCTGAGAGCCAATCAGGCTCCGTCTCGCGGATTATGCTCCACCAACCTAAGGGATCAAGGAAAACCGTGCGATTAATGTCGGTTTGATCCGACGGCTCACGTTCACTTGAGAGGGCTATATAAGCAGGACCCCTGGCCCCTGGAGGAGGCACTCCCTCATTCTCCATTCCTCAAACCCTAATCTGCACTAACTATGATATGCTAGACTTTATAGTTAAGAATAACTTAGGAAATATCCTTGTAGTTCGTCCTAATACCATGCTAATGACTTGCTAGAATATCTGTTGAGGTGCTTATCATTATTATATGTGGCTAGCTGATCAGATTAATTATCTTTGTCACCATTCATACTTTATCTATATTTTATGTGACACTTACCCCTCTATGCAAGAGATAGATGAATGCTCTCACTTATACATGCAATGATTGATACTCATTCCTATATTCCATTCCATAATCAACATTGATGTTAGTAATCCCTTCCCAGTGGTAAAAATATAAATAACGATACCTGGAATACTTCCCGGTTAAAATGCTACATCGGTATTAATCTGTGCGCTTGCAGATCTTATTTATTATTTATTTAGAAGAGCAGTTGCATATTTCAATACCGCGTCTCTCATGTCATGCTGGGGATGACAACTTGGCTTAAGTGGCATGAGGGATAGGTTCGGCATTTTTGGCGCCGTTATCAGAATTAGAAAACTAAGTCTACTTTTGGTAATGACGTTAAGAATACCCAACACCAACTCAGCCCTCAACCTTTCCACCTCAGTGGGCTCAGGGCGGGGCTCACGTGGAGCGAGCTGGTGGCGAGGGACTCTACCCCCGGTTGACTTGCGAGCGGTCCTCTTGGTGCGTGCCATCTGTAGCAACAAGAGACGACTTAAAGTGAGGATAATTTAGGGGATACGAAGTTTAATTTACTCGAGACTATTGAAATTTTTAAAGAGAGAGTGAAATGACATGTATGACATAATTAAACATGATGCATGCACGTTCCGTACGCCCTCTCACCTTAGTAGAAACCTAAAGTTCTAACGCTAGGCGGTGGCATACATACGTTCTCTCATATAAGTGAAACTATCGGTCTACTCGCTACGCTGTTAGTGTACCTGCAGAAAATCCCATTTCAGCCCAACAGTTTCCCAATATAAGCACACAAGAAAGCAGTAATTTAAATACTTTCCATATACACATCCCCTGATGTATATACTTCAGTATCAACGCTACCCGATATATATTCCCACAATTAAGTGCTTACATAATTACATGGTTTGAACATGTAAGTATGCAAGTCACCAAAGCTACTCTCCCCTAGATCACCGGTTGGACGATCATGCTCTCACAACTCACACTTACCAGAGCGTCGAGGCAATTGATCCATACATTACCACCCAAGTGGATGGCATCCATACAATATCACGTCGTATGGACGACGAAACAAAAACAAACAAGGCCCCCAAGTTAGTCTTTATAATAAGCTACCTAAGAGTCCTTATTTGGGCTAAGGGATGTGATCACTGGCATACCTATAAAAATAATTTTTAGATTTTTAACCCTTTTCATAAACAAATACTTTTGTTTTTAAATACTCGTACGATGTGTTTAATGTTGAATTATGCTCCGGTACCAGCTGTAACAGAACCGACCAAATTATAAGAGCACAAGTACAAAAACAAGCACCGAAGCTCTCAAATTTTTGAACTTGAGCCCATATAATCCTGGTAGTCAATCGAAACCACGAAGGATTTCAAACCAACTTGCTTACAACCAAGATCGCATCATTCAACATACACATCACATGTTACATTTCACAAGTAGTTCTGAAATACGCTTACACACACGGAGTCGCAAATTATTACAAACCAAGTTCATAAAGTAGCGGAAGCATAACACACACTAGTTGTTTAAATACTACTGCCAGTCTTACTGATCAACATCCCGCAAAAGCATTAGGGAAAGTACATAAAGGATGATCACGCCCTAGTGATCTAGTCTTCGTCACCCGCAGGGTGGAGACAGGTCTTGCAGAAGCCTTGGTAAAGCATATCATCTGCAACAGGAGGGAATAAACCCTGAGTACTGGAATATACTCAGCTAGACTTACCCGTCAAAAACCAGAAATAAGATGACACCAACGATTATGCAAGGCTTACACAAGAGGCCAGCTGACATCACATTTTGCAGAAAGGCATAAGTAATTGAAACTCTTATAACCTGTACTAGCAGTTATTTTTAGCATTTACCTGTCATCTATCTTAGCACCTGTACTAAGCATGCACTTGATTATAATCAAACAATTATTAACATTATATTCATAGCAGGTATAAATTGTGGCAACATTGTATCATTCACTTAATCATCTGTTCAATTAATGAGATCTACTTTGCCGCTGCTCAAGTCAAGTGCTCACTAACCGGGAGCGACGGCGATTCGAATCGAATTCCTATCCAGCTGGAGGGGTATTTCTAACACTCACCGTGCAGACCCCTGCCAGGGTCGCACATGCCACCTTTTCATATGATTCAGGAATCGTGAGTCCGAATGATGTCGCGACCCCAAGGGCGACACTCTGCCAGGTGATAGGGACTCTAACCCCCCTTGGTCCCACGCCAATGTCCCCAAGCACATCCTTTCTCTCCTCCAAGAAGCAACCTACCATTCGATTTCCGGCCTGAACCATATTACTCGGCTTCGCGGTCGGAACGACTTATCCGGTCAACTAAGTGTTAGACTACGTTCAACATGACTCAAGGACGTACAGCGAATCGGTCCTTAAACGACTCAGACGGGCATAGCTCCACACCCAAGACGTGAAGTGTCTTGCGGCTGTACTATCGAACTCTCGCCCGGTCTCAATTTCATTTTAAGGCATGGTTCCATCCACGATAGCCATAAGCCACTCGTGACCCATTCCTACATCTCGCGGATGACCGGAAATCACCCGACTTCTATCGGACTATGCAGGGCTAAGCATTGACACGTGCCTAAACCTAATGTAGGATTAAGTACGATATCTGGACAAGGACAGGTATAATGCAGCAAGTGTTTTCATACAACTCCTACAACTTAATGCAATAAACAATTGAAAGTACTCAAGATAGATTTATAAAACAATAGGTTCAGCATGCATCGGGGCTTGCCTTTCAGAAAGGTAGATGGCCGGTGATCAGGAAACTCGGGCAGATCTCCTGCAGGAACTTCGTCGCCAGCTGGTTCCTCTGGCTGCTCCGGCTGCTCCTGCATTTCCTCCGGGATCGCTTGCTCGAACTCGAGGAGAGTCACCCCCTCCGGAACACCTATTGCATGAGTGCATAATAAATTTCATGGAAGCATAATGAAGGATGCAACATGCTCGGAATGAAATGCATTACAACCACTGCTAAAGCTCTATTCAAATCACTTCAATTATTAACTACAAATTTCCTCTCCGGTAGAGAAGTACTCACCTAATCTACTCAACCTAAGGTATAGCTGTTCCTTCTCTGTTAAGGCCCTAACACCTAACAATCACAAGAACAACTTTACTTAAGTTACCACATCCAAACATAAATATCAAGGCAAGACATTCTGGACAGCAGTTGAATGTTTCTATCAAAGCTGGAGATTCCTAACTCCAAAAGATATGATCCAAGACAAACTAAAAAGCTTATAAAATGCCCTACAAATCATTTTCAGACCTCAACCCTTAATTCCTAAGTTTTTCAGGTCGAATTTCCCAAGTTCCAGAAATCTGTCCTCTCTAACAGAGAGCAGCCATTTCTGGACAGTCACTTAAAACAGCAATAACTCCTAAACTACTAAGCCAAATGCTCCCAAATTTTGACACAAGCTAGTTTATCAAGTTTGCCACAACTTTGGTATTCATAAGTTTTCCAGCAAATACCCTTATTAATGGTCAGCCCCAAAGATACTACCAGTTGTCCAGAAAAACCTAGAATTGGGAAGATTAAATATTTATTTATGTTGCAAACTTCCTCTAAGACCAAACTAATGTTACCAAAAGTTCACATTGGTCACAAAAACACCAGAAAGTAAGGTGTGCCCACTTAGAATATTTATTTACACCCCTTTCCTAATTTACTTAATTAATTAAGTGGAATTTTAATCATATACGTAAAATGCTCATACAATTCTACAAAAATTACAGAAGACTCTCTGACCCAAAAAGAAGCTACTGTAAAAACTTGAACTAAAGTTATTCATAGAAACTCAGTACACAAAATTCACAAGCCAAAAAGGCTGATTTTTGTATAATTAACAAATCACAATGAAAAGTATCAAACAACAGAATTCATATTTTTATTAAACACTTTAGGGTACCAGGACACTCTCCAAAAATTTATATGAACATTGCACATGTAGAAAAATTACTAAAATTCATTCAAGTATTTCCTAAAACAACATGATATCCTCATAACTTGAAAAGTACTCAAGCACTAGTGCCCAAATTTTTACCAGAGCTCACACATGTATAAATTAACCTACCCACAAATTTTCACAATTTTTGAGACAATAGAACTCCAGTTATTCATTTATCAAGTTTATATCCCAATTAAGACACATTTTAAAATCCTAATTATTTCTTCCAGAAATTAAACATCACATATCTATTTTATATTTTTCTTAAATACTACACATCATGCAGAGCCTAACAAAATTTACTTCATAATTTTTGAGCAAGTAAAACCCTAGATATTCATTTCCTAAACATTATCTAAAACTGTGATAGAATAAAGAAAAATGAAATAATTCCTATTCGCTACTGGGCCGGCCTAGGAACTGACGCGGCCCAACTGCGCGTGCGCGGCCCGCTCCCATGCGCGGCCTGCGGTCGGCCTCCCGCCCGCGCGCGTGCGACTGCCAGGAGGGGCCCCTCTGTCAGCGGCAGAGGGACAGAGGAGCGGCGAGCCGGTAGCTCCGGCGAGTGATTTCGCACCGCCGACGGCTCCTCCGTCCAACCCAAGCACACCGCTGGGTTTCCCAGACCAAACCGCACTGAGGCCAACCCTTTTCCCCAAAACTACCGCACCGGAGCACCCATGCCGACGGTGAGGGCGGACGGCACTGACGCCTGGCGGCACGCCGGCGAGCTCTAGCCGCTAGACGGCCGACAGAGGGGTGCACCTGCTCCCTGGAACCCTAGCGGACTTCCCAAGGCTACGCAATTAGATGGGGATGGAGCGGAGTCGCTTGACCGCGTGAACACCTGGCCGGCAGCCATGGCGCGGCCGTGTTCCGGCCCGACCAGACCGAGGATGGCGGTAGCGTCTTCACCCGAGCATCTACGTGTGATAGGAAGGAGGGAACATGAGCAAGGGAAGGCGGAGGACTACGGTGTGGTGCTGGCCACGGTGACCCTAAACACGGCGGAGCTCCGGTGGCATTTGGGACGGGCGGAGGCGGCAATGCGGCTCACCTCGGGCTTGACCGGTGCTGCTAGGTGGTTGACGAGGTCAGCAAGGTCCTGGCGGAGCTCTGGTCAAGGTGGCAGAGGCTGCGACGCAACGGCGAGGGCTCGGCGGCCGGACGGAGCAGTGGTGCTCGGTTCTCCGCCCCGGGCGAGGACAGAGGGAGCAAGAGGGGAAAGCGACTGGGAAAACCGACGAGGGGGCGACACTTAACTTCCACGGGCATGCAAACACGACGCCGTGGCGCCCTACACGCGCTCGGGTGAGACACGCGGTGACTGAACCCTGGCATCGGTCGGCCACGACTTGACTGTCGAAGCTGAATGACAGCCTGAAACCGATGACTAACAGGGCGACTTTGACATTGATTAACTCCCGATTCAGTTCGAGTTAGTGGTAGATGTTAACATCAAAGTTGTAGAGCTATGTGAGTACTACAACTTTGTCAATTGGAGCTTGGGCTGGTTCGGCTTAGTTAGTGAGATAATGCGTCCTAAATTGAGGCACCCGAAAACGGAAACTGAGTTTCAGTCAACTACGCCGACTGAAACCCATTTTTCAAAGCACCACATCTCCTAAACCATTTAGAACTAGGTGATGATGATGTTGACAATATTGTAGAGCTAAGTGGGTACTACAAAAGTGTCAATATGAGTTAGAGCTGGTTTGTCCTGGTTTTCAAACTACAGCCCCCCCCCAAAGTAGACCACCATCAAACTGAAAGGTCACTTTCTAGACTTAGAAATTTTCTAAGTGCTGGGGCAGCCCTTCTAGCTGACTTGTGGGCCAATTTTGAACATGTTCTGGTCATTTTCATGAGATGGCCATATTGAGACTTTTGTTCCCTAGGAAATTCTCTACAACTTTGCTTAAGGTTGCTCCTCCATGCAAGGTCTCTAAGCAAGACTTTTTAATTGGTCAAACTAAGGCATTCTAGGGCCCAATGCTGGTCAACAACACATTCGAGGGCATTTTGGTAATTTCGGTCAACATGAACATTGCTCCATTAGTTACTCTAAGTGAGATTAAGGTATTGTAGGATATAATTAGCCACTCTACCCCTTAGCTACACAAAAATCCTAGGGTCACATGGTTGGAAACAAATCAAAACCCTAAAACCCCCAATTTTGTTGCAAGCAAAGTAAAACATAATGAGATGATGAATGTTCATGCTTATGCAATGCAATGCAATTATGGAGCTAAACACCTGAGGTGTTACACACACTAGGTCCCTAATGCATATGCAAGAATCATGTCACCTAGTGGCACTCGATAAACCGCTTAGCCAAAGAATTCCCCTCTGTATAGTACGGCTATCGATCCTAAATGTGATCACACCCTTTATGGTGTCTTGACCACCAAAACCAAAACCCTAAGCAATACCTTTGCCTTGATCTCCATTTGGGTTTTCTTTTTCCCTTTCTTCTTTTCCATGTTGAGCACTTGATCATCTTTTGGTCATCATCATCCACCATGATCATCTCTAGGCTCCACCACTTGGAATGGGACCATCCTTTCATGTCTACATATGTAGCACTAGGATTGGTCCCTAGGTTTTATCAATTAGCCAAAACAAAACTAGGGCTTTCAATCTCCCCCTTTTTGGTAATTGATGACAACCTATTTTACAAAGATATTATGATAAAATCTTTTGGATTCATGTTACTTGCCCAAGCATTTTACCATTTGTAAAGGATATGGACAAGTTTTATAAACCTGAATTGGTAGCAATTGCTCCCCCTACATATGTGCTAAGAGTTTGGATTTGAAAGCTTGCACATATGCTTGAATAGGAAATATAGAAGTCAATTTCTACCAAATGATGCGAAGGTATAAAGAATGAACCTTTGAAGCATGATACCAATCGGAGTTGCCAATATACACCATCCTTAGCTTCATAGTTGGTTAGATAGCTCTTGCATACCACTTGGAAACAAAGACACTAGATACCTCATGAGATCAACATTAGAAGCAAGGATCTAGGTCCACTTGAAAACCAAGCAAGGCATATCTATCTATCATCCTATGTATGCTAGTTGATGAATCTACCTCGTGAGATCAACATTAGAAGTTGTAGATCTCTATGATCTACCACTTTGTAGTTGATGAATTTTTTATTTGAAATTTTTTAGAGTAGAGTTCCAAAATTTTGTTTTAAGTTCTTATATATTGAAGTTCAAAATTTAAATTTTCAAATAACCTTTTTATTTTCCAAGATTTTGAAATTTCAAATGACATCGGACGTTGATATGATTTATAACAAAGTTTACTTGTCAATACAATCTACAACTTTGTAGGTGACAAGTTTTATATTTGAAAACATCTAGAGTTCCAATTTTTTCTTCAAATCTCAAATTTTTAATTTAAATTTTTGAAAATTAAAAATTATCTCAGATGGAGACACACCCTTCATCGAAATTGTAGAGTTTGATAAGGAATCTTGTAGTTGAAACATTTTCATTTGATATCGTTTAGGGGCTAATGAAAGCCCTAGTTTAGTTTTGGTAATTGAGTGACAACTAGTGGACTATCTATGTGCTTAAGTGTTGAAGCTGGGTCTAGTCCACACCATGTGTTGAGCAAGAGGATGCTACCATGGAGGAGATAATGATGGACCCAAGTTCATCAAGTGCTTAACATTGGAAAAAAAAAGGAGGAGATGAAAACAAGCCTGAAGGCAAAGATATATGCTTGGGGTTTTTACTTCACTCGTCAAGATGCAATAGAGTGTACAATCAGGTTTAAGATAGATAGTCGTACTATTAGGCTATCACTGCCGGTTACCAGCAATGATAGAAAAACCCTAGCACTATCACTTGCCCACTGTCGGCTCACTTTTAAGCATTGATATGGGGTTTAGACAGTGAAGTGTTGTTCTGAGGTCACTACTAGAGGACATGAAGAAATTTTTTGGGTATGGATTTGGGATGAGTACTGAATGGAGTCATTCACGTTAAAAGCTTATCTATGTTACCATTGATATTTCACTCTCATAGAAAAGTCGCCTCTATTATTAATGGAGGCGGACCATCCTTGTGCCTCTCTATTGATAGGTTTACATAGGCGGCTGGGCTGCCTTTCTTAAACAATCAGTTTTGACAATCTCTGTTAATCTTGACTGTAGTAGTAATTAATAAGTTAATTTATTGGTCAAAGCAAGTTCTTTAAATCAAAATGTGCCTTATATGGAAATGGACAACAAGAGTAGCCAACACCTATTTGAAGACATGGCATATTATATGTAACACCCCTGGTGTTACTAGCTTACTTAACACAAGATTAAGGCCTAAGAGGATTTACCGAAACGAGTTTCTCTTATATTAATGCACATGAAATGATAAACGGACCGTATATGATTTCCCTTTCGGGGCTGGAAAAAAATCGAAATAAGTGTTGCTAATCAATTTTGCTTAGGTGCTTGAAAATGTCTAATAGCAACTTTAGCATATAAATAGCGGGTGGCTTGTTTTATTTGATTAGGCAAGAAAACATTTTTTATAAATAGAAATAAAATACAACTTGTGTATAGTACTTAAATAAGATTCGAAGTGTAAGTTTAGTAGATGGAAATGCAGCTTTTGTTTCGGGAAATAAATGTTGTCCAATAATATTTTTGTTAGCTCCAGAATTGAATTCGGAATTTAAATTCGGTTTTTAGAAGTAAAATGAGCGTGTCCGAAAATCTAATGGCAATACCATCTTGGCAATTAATTTCTGGAAAATATAATTAAACACTAGCTTCATGCTTTGGTCCTATTATTTGCCTCTAAGTAGGTACTTGAGTGTGGTGTAGATTGTAGTTCATATGGAGGTCATGTTGCTTCCCCAAAAATTTGCCCAAGCTTGGCCTGAACGCGCGGCCAAGCACATTAGGCACTTGGTTCGTGAACCGGCGTCTAGTGTGACGAACCCATTTTGGCATCACTCCATCTCCCTCTCTGGTCATCCTTTTGTCATGCTATTTGTTTCTTTGGGAAACTGTTAGGGCCATCTTGAGGGCAGAGGTGTTGGGTTAACCTTAACCGAGACGAGCAAGTGTTGGTATGCACTTTAAAATTCATGCTTGGCACTTGCCTTGGACTGACAGGCTGGGGCACGCGGTCACCCCACGTGGTCACCCTATGTCGCGTGCCTGGATGCGCCCTATGCGTCATGTTGCCCTCTGCTCCCCGATCGCTGCTGCCGCCGCGTCGCATTGTTGCTCCACCCGGTGGCCACACCACTACACTGTAGTTGCACGCTGGTCAATCGAGGCCGCCCTGCCTGCGTCTGCTGCCGGCTGAGCTTCTTGACCGAGCCGGGCTGCGCTTGCCGTGTTGCGCTTGCTGTCCCGTGCACGCCACGCGTGGGTCTGGCCACGGCGAGTCAAGCGCTCCTGACACCCTATCACCCCGTCCAGGGCTTTGCCACTCCGTCCAAGACGTTTCACGCCTAACCTCGGGACACTGGCCCCGCTGCTCTCACGTGGGTGCGCTGCTCCGGCCATTATTGGCCCTGACCAAACCATAAGTTGGCCGTCAACTGCGAATGCCGGTCGCATAGTAGAACCGCGCTCCCTTTGACCTTTAAATTCACAGAGCCCGGAGCATCCCAACTCACTTCCTGACAATCGTGACTCGCTACAGAAGTTATCTAGCCAACCCAATTACATCGAGGCCTTGCCATTCGCTAGTGAGGAGGAATTTTGGAAAATCATTGCCACCGGTCTGGTTCGCCGCTGTGCTCTAGGGATCGGGGGTAAGGTTCAAATCACCAGTAGCAGTCCTTTAATTGGTACTGCTAGATTCGTGTTGACCTTCTCTATCTGGTGCTCACCTTGGCTTGGTCAGAACACCCACCGACGACGGGTTGACGCGGCCGCGCCATGCTCGGAGCACCACCACACTGGCCGCTCGCACGTGGCCAGCACTGCTCCGCCTCCCTCGGCCCCAACCATCGCCTCGGCTGGGTTCGCGGTGAGTCCCTTATGCTCCCTCACAACCTCTATTACCTCGCTAGGCCATAGGGTCTTCGAAACAGGAGGGCCGCCATGGTGGGTGGTCCGTTAGCGTGGGCAAGGTACTAGGAGGCACCGCCAGCCTTTCAACTACCGCTTAGGGTTTCATTGTGGCTCTGCGGTGCTCATCGCCCTGCTCGTCGGGCCAGTACATCACTCAGTAGGTCGGCGTGGCCATGCAGTGCCGGCCAGCGCCGCGCCATCTTGCGCAGGGCGCCAGGGACCCTCTCATTGCGAAGATAGCTTTTTCCAAGGTGTTTTGTGCAAAGGTCGTCTCTAGCGCAATAGTGCACATTGCGTCGCATAAAAACCTACTTGACTGGGGGTTCTTTTGCAAAATAATGCAAGCGCACGCGGGCTCCCCACTTTGGGCCGCTGCTGGACTGGCCGGCTGTGCGCACAACTGTTTCTGGGTGGGCTGCTCTTCGCGCGCGCACGTGGAGGTCGCGCCCGTGTTGGGCCGAGTGGGCCACGGTGCCCTTTTCTTTTTTCCAGCGAATTAGTAAAGGTTTTCTAAAATAAATTCTGAGCTGATTTTGTTATCTAGATATAAAATTATTTAGGGATCCTAAAAGATTGAAACCAATTTTGTTAGATTTCTAAAATCATGATCTATCTAAATGCGTAATAGTTTCACATAGTTTTATAATATTTTAGGCTTGCTCTAATTATTCTGAGACGCTTAATATTATTACATGTGAACTTGTAGGAATTTGTGTGATAAATCGGTGATAGTGTTAACTCTGAAAATTTCATAGTAAGCTAACCATATTATTGGGTGTTCACTGTAATTTTTGTAGCTCCAGAATAATTAGTTTGCTAAGATAACTAATGACCCCTAGTTTGAATATATCGATTAAATCGATGAAATGGAAAAAGAAACACTTAGGTTTGTATAACTAAAATACTTGCTGGGAAATAGTGTCGTATTAGCCGACATGGATATGTGGCTTAGTACGTTAGCGTTAGAGCTAGCTCGTTAGCTTGAGAGGCACAATCGTATTTTATGCGTTGTGGTTGATTGTGATTATTTACGTCTGTGCGTTGCATCCACGTATATCATAATAGGAACAACGAGGGATCGCGAAGTCATCTGGAGTAGTGAAAAGATAGTAATTCAATGATCGTGGCACATGATGAAATGCTAACTTTGGTTATATCTTACCCAGGCAAGCCCCGGTGCATAACCCTTATTATTCTGCACTTTATTTTATACTTGTGCATTAAGTTTTAAGGAGTTGAATGAAACCTACTTGTGTGTGTATATATATCCTGATCCTATGAGTTTTACTAGTATGACAGAATCGTGTAGATTGCTATGCTATAGGACTTGTGTGTGTAGATTGCTATTCCAAGTCGAGTGATTGTCTGTCACTCGCGAGAGATAGGAAATATATTATGGTTACTATTATCATGTTACTATCATATGGAATATATATGGATAATAATTAGAGACTGGGCGGAATTGTACTTGGAATTGGATATGGACTTGGTTGGACAATCCGAGCGAGGCTCTGGTTGCATTTGTCCCGCCTGTGTTGATTAAAGACCGTCCGTTGCATTGTACCCTAGTCAAGTCACAGACTTATTACCCTAAGCACATACATGCTTATGAGAGCGGAAAGGCTCGTTACTCTCTTGTTGTGGGTTCCGGCTCTTTCTGTATCGACTGTTAGGGGTGGGAAATAGATGGAGGTCTAAGCACCACACTGAGGCCAGCCCTGCAGTGTTGGGAGCTTGGAGTCCTAGTTTGGACGGGGATTTAGACCCCTTGATAGGAGTGGAGCGAGTTGGTCTTGTGTGTGCCCGGGGTACAGATGAGGCGTGTGTTTTTCGGGGTACCCAGCTGGTCACATTGATTCGCGAATCACCATTTCTGCGTGATGCTACGGTTTGACTACGATCTAGCACCATAGTAAGAACTGGAACTTAGAAGATGATCAAATGCTTTTGATTGCTCAACCCTTGCTTGAAAGTAGAACAGATACTTACCTAGAATGGTTGGTTAATGAACTACTGATGACTGCTAATAAAAATTGAATATAAGGATGCACCTTTAGTAATGCTTCCTACAGTTGCAATAACCCACAAGCCAGATAGCCTTGCATATCCTTGGAGTCTTTTCTTTCCTTCTCACGGGTAAGTCTTGCGGAGTACAATTGAGTACTCAGGGTTTGTTCTATCCTGTTGTAGGTGACAAGAACAACTGGAGGTGACACTTGTGTGTGGAAACCTCCTGGTGGGCTCAGCGAGGATTTCCTTTACGTGCGGACGTAGAGTTCATTTAAAACTTTCACCAAAAATGTTTTACAAAGAAAAGACTTATAACTTGTTATTACTTCATTTATACAAATGTTCTTCTTGATAATGTTTAACTCGACATTAAATGATTTCCATTCCGTTGAAACTCTGATAACATTTTATATTCCGCTGTTATTATCAATTGATGAATTACTCTGATGTTGTACTAAAAGTGATGTAAGAAATGACAAGGATGTTGTAAGTTTTATCTCTCATTTATGATCCTGAGGTTAAAATGTGGATTTTCGAGTTTTCCCTCAGGTGTGCTCGACGGAATCACAGAGTTTAATGCACTTTGTTGGGTACTTAGTGTCTAATGGAAAACAAGTACTCTTGGGAGGGCATTAAATTAGGCGGTTCTGCACACATTATAGCACCATAAATACATTCTGAATTCCAATATACTCTGTTAAGATTGGTAAGAATTGATTTCTCAAGTTCTTTAATTTCCAGATAATTTTGCTTTTGGATCTGGCCTATATAAGCAAGCACCCTCAAAACGAACGAGCGCGTCGAGAAACCAAGTAGTCTCTAACTATAGACATACGAAGAACACTTACCAATCCTCATAGCTGGCGATGGGCACCAAGAAGACTCAGGTTCTCCTGGCCGTTGCGCTGCTGCTGATGGCACTCCTCGCCGCGGTCGCATCAGCAGCCAGGGGCAGCTCCCCACTGCTGGATGCGAAAGCTAGCCAACGATGTTCATGGAAAGTAGGAGTTGGAGCCTGTTCGCCTAAACTGTGCAAGGAGTCCTACTCCTCCCACTGCAGCAAACATTCTGTATGGTCATGCATGATCGGCGGCAAATCCGTCTACTGCTGCTGTAGTTGAGCGATTGATTCTTGCATATGAATAAAAAAAAAACTAGATAAATAACCGGCACAGTTGCATGTTCGACTTGATACATTGTTTGCTGGCTTGATATCTGGCCTTCTTTGTTGAGTTGAGGCATTCCAGATTTGTATGTATCAGAGTTTTTGGTTTTTGTTTCACTGAACCTGCTAACTGCTAACATAAGTAGCACGTGCTTTTCTGCTCGACATGCCATTCACTTTCGTTTCGAAAACAAAGCAGGGCGTTTTTTTTCATTTTCCTAACCTGTCCCAGCAAATGCTTTAGTGTAAACATGGCTTCCAATTGTTTGCCTTTTCTTAGCTTGTTTGGTTAGAAGTTACTACAGTATTAAAGCCTTAAAGGCATGTTTGGATTAGCTACAGATTATGAAAATCATCTAAAAACCTGTAGCTCCTCCAAAGAGCCCAAATTCAACCATCTATGTTGTAATTTGTAAACCCATCCCCATAATAAGCGTCTACCCTAGCTAACACATACAACCAACAAGCAACAAGGCAACAACAATTCAACCATTTATGTTCGAGGTCCAAACACCCTAGCTAAAAAAAGTTGGGTGCACATTTCTTGGGTTTCTTCAACAGTTTCTAAAATCTTGCTCCTAAAATACAGAAGCGTCAGGAATTCCAAACTATTTTCAAATCACCCCAACCATTTCATATTTTCTTTCTATCTTGTACATCTGCATTCAAATCTTGTCCTACACCTTATTCTTTGCAACATCTTCCACCTCAGATTGGCTGATGGGTATATGTGCGTATATTTCTGCGCGATTGGGTCGATTTGGAAAGGTTGGGAGTTTAGATAGGGATTGTTGGAGAGCGTTTTTCTAATCTTACCAAAAAATCAAGATTGAGAGTGGGTTTTGGAAACTCTTGGAGATGCTCTAACCGTAAAATCACAGATCTCGTGGAGTACTACAATCTTGATGTTGACTTTGTCTCCATTCATCATTGTTAGCCATCTGAAATCTGATTCGAGAACTTATATTGAATATTTGGATATGTAAACTAGATCCGACCTCATATTAAAAAGTTAACTTGATCTGACCTCGTATGAAAAAGTTTAATTTGATCCAACCTCATATGAAAAAGTTATGATTTTTTTTGGAAAATAGCCTATCATTAGCGGTTCAAGCCACAAATCGGTTGTGATAGTCTACCACTACTACACTCGCACCCTTCACTGCCGCGTCATAACCCACATAGCAATCCGATTTCAGCCTCGTCAGTGAGCTAGCGGCAGTGAAAGTCATAGCATCACCGTCGTTTTCACGGACCGACTAGGGTGTACACTCACATCACCGTCTGTGATAAGGTCCTTGCTTTTGTCGCATTGGAGCACGACCCGGTTGTGTTCATATACACTAACACTGTTGTGTTGGCTTATGATCCGTCCATGATCAGGTCATTGTTTCCGTTGCATTGGATCACGAACCGCCTGTGTTGGTGAACACTAACACCACCTCATTGGCTTATGATCCGTCCGTGATCAGGTCATTGTTTCCGTTGTGTTGTACTACGACCCGCCTATGTGTAGGAGAACATCACCGTCACTTCAGCGTATGAACCACCTGGTCATAGGGCATGATCACCGTCGCTTTGCACTACCATCCGCCTGTGATGATCCTTTAGTCGGTGTTGGTTTATTAAATGATTCGGCTATGATACACTATTGACTGTTGCCGCATCAGATGAATAGTGGCGGTGATGGCATCTGGTTTTTATAATTTATTTACTAATTAAGCTAGGCCTTAATAACTTACTCAACACACACCATACAGATAAAATCATTACACGCCATTCATCATGTCCACAAAGAAGAGTACTATTTATAATAACAATCGACATTAACATAACAATTGTGTCAACTGATGAATGAACACAAGCGGTACATAGATAGCAGAATAAAGGTTCTGCTCCCTACAGACTTATGTAACCAAAACGAGGTAGATGTGCTCTGCTCCTTCAGATTGGCACTCCTGCTTGCAAGGCAAAGCTTCCTTCGGATTGGTATGCAATGCACCATGGAACCCCTCTTCTTTCTCTCTTGGTCAATGTAGGAAAATTGTTCAAAACCACTTAGACTCCTGCTGCTACACAAAGAAGCAGAATTAATGATATTCAACACACAATTCCTTTAGTTACCAAGCTCTAATTGGCCTATATATAGAATCAAAATGACTACGTACCTGAACAAAGGCATGACGTAACAACAAAATACAGCATATGCTTACTGCTCTGCTAATGACTCCATGAATAAGGGAAATAAGGCAGATAGTGAGGTCCACCACTCATACATAATAGTTTTCACATACTTCTAGGATAGCCAATGGCCCGCGCAGGGAGGACCTGGACTTTACTGCAGTTCATGTCATATGCAAGCAGTGATTTGTCCTCCCTAACAAGAAAAATAAAATTCTATTCTGGATGAACTGCAATCACTATGTAGGCCGCATCATAACCTCGGTACCAATTTCAATATTCTTCTTTCCAGATAGCTCCAGCATGGTCACCTTATGCTTCAATGTCCATTTACTAGTACCATAGTCTTCAAGGATCTAGATTGAGAGCTCATTCCTACTCAAAGTATCAGCAGTACCCTAAGCTTCATGGATAGAGATTGCATCACCAGTTGACCTAAGAATTTTCCTCTATGTCTTTCCCTCCATATCAACAGTAACTATTTGGGTGAACTCCAGCATGTGCATAAAACCATTAACAAACACACCTTTCCTATATGTGGATACTACAATACCCTTGCCCCATTTAGATTCTTTAAAGAGCCATGCTCCAGTTTTAGATGAGTAGATGTTGGCACCTAAGGAGTCATCATAGTTGATCCCATATTCAAAAACATGGAAGTGCAAGGAGACTGTCGGATCAAACCCCAAGGGAGCTGAACCACAAGAATGGTTGCTACCTGGCAGTAGCAACCATTTCTTACTCACCAGATTACATACAACATAGCGAAACCCAAAGTGCCAGAAGAGGATGAGGCACCGGGAGCAATCTAAGATGAGTAAATCCTGAATGGGGAAGGGCAAGAAGGACAAGGAGGGGTATTCACCATTGACGTTGGTGAAGTTGCGTTTGCATTTCCAGCTGCGGTAGAAGAATCCAACGAGAATCTGGGGTAGCTCCTTACGGTACTCGAATCCCGAGATGAGGCTATTCCAGGAGCGACAGACACACTTGTAGCTACACAAGGAGTGGGCGTTGAGGTAGCTAAGGATGAGGACCAAGACATGGTCTGCGAGGATGGCCACTTCGTTCCTCTTGTTGGGGGCCTCCTTCTCCATCTTGATGAGGATCCAGTGGAGCAGGGATGGCGATGGAAGCGGCGGCGCTGTCATCTGAATCAGAGAAGGAGCGACTATGGGGATATGTTTATGAGCTCGTTAATAATCAGATGGAAGCTTCATTCGTGCTCAAATGAGTGAAGAAGGGAATAAAAATTCAAGAACAATGCATAAGGTAAGTGCAAAAGCATTACCATTGCCTTTGGATCTTGCGGAATTGAGCTCGAGCAGCGACGGCGGTGATGAGTACCAGCCTGGTCACTGGTGGATCTGTGCTGTTTACCTGCTAGTGAGGCGTACCAACGCGGAGCACTAACTTGGCAGCGGTGACTAACGGCATACCGCTATGTAGGGACGGTCGCATAGTTCAGCACTGGGGTAGGGAGCAGGGGCAGTGATGAGGAATAGCAGCCCTGAGGAGGAGAATGATACGATCGGGTGCGTCCTTTGCAAGCAACTATATCAGACGTGGGAATGCAAATTTGTGCAAAACTTTGTAAATACGCGCGAAAGTGACACGTAGGAGTCACGCGTGGGCTTGGAAATTGACAAAAGCGGTGGTGAAGGCAACCGACTATGGTGATTGCGAGATATTAGCACCTAGCTAGTACTAATGACGACGGACGTGTCATACCGTCTGCTAACTCTCGCACAAATGGAACATTGTTGACGGTGAATAACGTCAATATTTTATATGTGAATAAACATGAGAAATGGTATAAATAAAAGAATACACATAGAACTAGGGTTTGATTCTAACAAGTTCCACAAGTTTTGGTGCTCTCATTTTTCTTGTAGGATATTTGATTTTTACACAGAATAAAAGTATCTCAAATGATGAATTGGAGTGCACCATTGCGAAGGGCTTGTCAAGACGATCAAAACGGATATATTACTTGCTATATTTGGAGTTTGGAATAAAAAGATATCAAACCACGACCACGCATGCACTATAAGGTTCTAGAGGACACAAGAAGACACTGGACCGAAGCGGACCCCGATTGGATGACTGGTGGGGCCGGTTGGCCCCACCCCTATGCCGAGCGACACCCCCCTGTGGGAGTTGTCCACGAGCTTTTGGAGACTTCCCCTATGCCCCATAGGGTCCCATCTACGTCTATTTAAAGTTGGTTTATCCAACGGTGATCGAGGAGGTCACACGGATTGATGATGTGGCAGTTGCTTGCCCTAGTTTATCCAACGGTGGTCAAGGGAGGTCACACGGATTGATGATGTGGTAGTTGCTTGCCCTCTACTCCACCCTGGGCTATATAAGGAGACCCTAGCCCCCCTCCCTGAGGCATAAGTCATTTGAGATCAAGTCATACAGAGCCAGAAACCCTAGTTCCTCAGAGTTCCTCTAGATTAGAGCTTAGGCTAGTTAGATTAGGTCTAGAGGGAGATCAAGCAACGCTTGGATTCCTAACGTTGGCAAGAGCGCAGCTCGGTATATCTTCTGTACTTTACTCTATTTCTTTATTTCATTTGAGATTCTATCGTTGCTACTATGTTTATGTCGACATTAAGCTTTATATTATTTATGTTCATGAAAGCAATGTCCATTGTTTGTTCTAGTTTGATATTTGGTGTAGCTAGATTATAGAAACCATGCATAAGATCGTATAGCGCTCACCTGATAGGCTATTGGGTGGGTGGTAGACATTTTATGTGAGCGTGGTGCTCAGATATTTGTTTATCTGCGGATGCCCTTATATGCCGTGAGGTGGTAGATCACGTAGGTGACAGTTGCATTGAGTCCTTTGCAGTCCATCCCCCGTATATAGTGATGTTAGGGAGAACCCGGTCGCGAAGGTTAGGAGGACTATGTTTCCGAATTTTCCTAGATGATGTTCCTTATGTAGCATAGTTGTGGCGATGATCACCAGATATAGTTAATTAAAAATACAGTGACTTGTTAGTAAGACTACCTAGGAATTATCTTTCTAATATTCTAATTGGACTTAATCTATTGCTTAGCTAGAGAGCTATGAGTTACTATTTATTTATCATGATGATTGATCAATACTTATCATCTATATATTTATCTTATGACTTACCCCTATTTAGAGTAGGATTGTGGTTATGGTTTAACTTTCCATTAATAGTATACATTGTCAATAGATTTCCGGCTAGACCTTCCTAGTGGTAAAATATAAATCAACAACCCTGGAATACTCTTGGATAAAATGCTATAATGGTATAATTATCTGTGCGCTTGCGAATACTCTTTTCATTCATATCTTTATATTCTTCTTAATCACATGAAATGATAAATATCTGTTTAGTGTTATTCTTGTAGTAATGCTAGATAGTACCAACAAACATCTTTGGTTTCGTCACTGGGGATGACAACCTAGTACAATACTAGAGGTGTAGGTAATTGATAGGTGACTACTAAAA
The DNA here is from genome assembly GCA_022457205.1 of Saccharum spontaneum. NCBI lineage: Eukaryota > Viridiplantae > Streptophyta > Magnoliopsida > Poales > Poaceae > Saccharum > Saccharum spontaneum. The sequence continues at coordinate 17,322,772 of CM039596.1, forward strand.
CAAGTGATGAGTTAATTAATACCAACAAGCGTTCAAGTCACAGCAAACAGAGATGAACTAAAAGTAATAACTACTAAATATTATGAATATTTTTATTCAGAATGCAGAGGCATGTTACAATCGAACTACTCACGGGGAGCGTTATGAATGATGTCCGCTACATCCACCGCGGCCAAGACGCCATCGCCCACAGCGGAGAACTCGTCGATTAGGTTCTAATGTTGCCGATAGTTCGTCTCAGCTAGGAACGCCGGGTCCACCATGGTCAGGTCCTCACCCAGCCGAAGTTGGGCGGCGGCCATGGCCGCCGTGGCCCCTAGGCGAATGCAGTACGTGGTGACCTCCACAACCCACAGTGGCATGATACGGAGGCGGTCCGCCATGGACGTCCCCGTAGGCGCAGGAGGTGAAAGCATGCGGACGGCGCTGCCTGCTGCCATGTGGAAGTACTGGTAGCACCTGTTGCTCTCAGCCGCCATTCGAGAGGAGGCATGGGCATTGTCCTCGGCTACCTAGCGTAGGCAGATCACCTCCACCGCCTCGCCCTACGCGGCGATCAGTTGCTCATAGACGACTGAAAAGGAGACAAGAAAACACTACAACTTAAGACACGACGTCACACGTAGTGAAAGAGCAAGATCATATCATGCCAAATGCCTTACCAGTGAGGCGCGCCTAGGCCTCGGTGGTGGCAAGCTTCGCTGCGGCCGTTTCTCGCTTCACGGTGGCAATGGAGAGGTGCAGCCGGTCCATCTCCTAGCTCTCCTCGGGGAGGGCGGAGGTGGCCACATCTAGCTGCTCCACCACCATGAGGACATCATCCCCCACCCCGTCAACATCCTTGTCAGAGGTAGCCGAAAGCGGGGGTCGACTCTCCGGTGGCGGCACCGCCGAGGTGCCCTCCCTGTCCAGTCACAGCATCACATGAAAGCAGGTAGAAGTAGGGACAACCTCCGGCAAATCTTCCATTGGGCACTTCGTTGCTCGATCCACCATTGGATGAGATGTGAAGGATGTGGTGTTGAGGTGGAGCACCGGACGATGAAGATAGAATGAGAAGATAGCTACCCGAGTAAGTGTAACGAGTTTGAGAGAAAAGAAATCATGTACTTGCTTTCTTGCCTTAGCCTCCGCTTTTATAGAAGGATGGGCAAGATAGGCACCCATTGGAGTTCCCTTCGATTGCAGTGAGCTAGAGCAGGAGTTAAGGTGAGAGGCCACGTCTCGCACAATCTTAGTGGAGCACGCTTCTCTTGGCAGAAGTAATGGTGACGGAATGGTGTTGGAAGTTGGACGGAGAAAATTGACTTGACCACGCGGCTCGACCCCTCTAGCACTAATAACCACGATCTTAGGGGAGACGAAGTGACAAACTGCTAGCCTATTTTATTTTATTCTTATATAATAAATAAAATATCGACTGCTTTGAATTATCTTTTGTAATGGCAGAGGTGGGTAATTTGCATACAAAATTAGGAGGTTCACACAGTTTACATACACGGTTTACGCAATTCACACAGAGGATGAGGACTGACTTCCCCAAGACGTTTGACATCCCCGCACCGCGGAACAACCTTCAAGAATGGAGTGGTCATAAAATCCTAAGAGGGTTTTTGGAACTCCCTTGCTCCGCTATGATCCCCTGCCCCAGTGCTCCGCTTTGCCATGACACGTCCTCGTTCTATGGAGAAGCTCCTGAAGGATTTGGCTGTTGAGATTGCTAGCTGCGTCGCTGCGGCTACAATAGATCTCCTTGGTAGATGCATAGGGTGTGCAGCGATGCCGTAGTGGGACGGAGCATACCACTGCGGTGGGTGCTGCTGCATGGGATCAAACTTGGGACCTAGAACTGGTTCTACGACCATGAGTACCGCACCAAGCTCATCGCTAGGTTTGCTACCATCGGCAACCCGAAGGCGTGCTTCTACTCTAGGATGCATGCCATCTTCATGGAAGACCGCAATGCGCTCATGCCACGGCTCAACATGCTTGAGTGCTCCACCAAGGCAGGCCATGATGTTGCTGCATTTGTTCTCTCCCTTGTGCTCCATAGGTCCAATAGTGGTGCCAGCAACGACAGCATTGCTCGGCAATGGTTGAGGAAGGTCCAAAGTGATGAAGCGGGCTCGGCGGCAAATGTGATGTGGAAGAACGAGATATGTACATGTCTCCTCTAATAGGCCATGTTCGTGTTGCAGGACTTTGCTGGGCGGCTGACGCTGGGTGAGTCCAGTCCTCTGCCTCCTCTTGCCATGCCAATGTGTTGCCAGGATGGACATCAGTGCAGAGATGGATGCTACGGCGTCCGCGTAGGATTGGAAGTTTGGGAGGAGTGGGCTATGTTCTGCAGCGAGGAGTGTAGGATCCGCTATGAGTGTGATAGGTTTTGCAGATCAATGTGGTAGATTCTGTGCAGATCAATGTTGATATGTATATATTTGGATAGTGATTTGTATGATAGATAAACTCTTTTTTATGATAAAAACTCTTTATTCTCCTTAATACAATAATATGCAAGTATGATTCCTTTCTAAACTCGCTACAATTACGTTCCTTCTCACATGATGTGGTTCAGATTCCCTTGCACATATTTCCAATTTCTTAATACAAGCTATTTAAGTCATCTCCACTAATAAACACAAGCGGGGAAGGCAACAGTCATGGTCCGTGACATCCACAGCCAACCCATGCGAGTCGTGCACTGGCGACAGAGCAGGGAAGACGACGTGGACCATTTGATTCCTTGCACGTTGCGATCAAACAGTAACGTTGAATGCAACAGGAGCTACAATAATGACAATTTGCAAACACCGCAAACCAATTTATAAATAAACCAAGGCAAATACTTCCACCCTAATACCATCTTAGTGAATGCTCCGTCTTAGTGAGGTGCTTTATCTCACGTCTGTGTAGCCAAGGCAAATACTACAACACTTAAAAAATGGAGTAACAAGCATCACAACCATTCAGTTATTAATTATTTTTGAGGCAAAAACTATGTATAAATGATACAGTAACAAGCATTACAACAATTTCATTAATAACTTTAGTTACATTGCTCCATTGCAAATAAAACAAAGATGGCACACAAGTTTAGCTGAAATAATGACAACATCCATCAATGAGAAAATTAACATGTCCATAGACAAGCAAACAACATTAGTCTATTTAAAATGCATGACAGAGAGATACATTATATGCAGCTTTATTTAGTGCTCTGCTAATGAATCTTAGAACAAGAAAACATAAGGAAGATAGTATGGTCTGCAGTCAAACTATTTTTTAACAGTACGTCTACCATACTAAAAGACACGGGCAGGGATGTCACGAACTCTTCTACGGTCCATGTCATATTCGATGATTGTTCCATCCTTCCTAGCAAAGAAAATCAAATTTCATTCTAGGGTAATCACTATGCACTCGTCACCAAAATCTTGGAAACTAAATCTAGTATTATCGCTTCGAAACACTGTCCGCGAGGTGACTCTATGCTTCAATGTCTAATTATCAGTACCATAGTCTTCGAGGATCCAGATTAAAAGCTGGATTCATTGGAATCATCAACAGTACATACACACAAGTGACCCTGAACTTAATGCATGGAATGGTGAATACGAGTAGGCCTATCAATTATCTTTCATGTGTTTTTCTCCATATCCATAGCAAGTATCATAGAGTAGTACCCCCACAGTGCCCAAAAATATGTAGATAACCGTTAAGAAACACACTTGGCTGTTTGTACAATGTCACATCAGTACCCTCGCCCCATTTAGATTCCTTGTAGATCCATGCTGCAATTTAAGATGAGTACATCTCCACACCTGCGCACAGCCTCGTCATCCACATATTCAATAACATAGAAGTGCGAGGAGGCTATCGGATTGAACGCCAAGCGAGCCTCACCAACAGCATGGCCAACATCATGGGTGCTAGGTGGCAGAATTTGAAACTTCTGGGTTATTGGATTGCAGACGACATAGCGGTATTCATCAGCCCCAAAGCACCAGCATAGGACGAGGCTGTTGCAGCAATATGAGATAGTTGCATTCTCAATGTCGAAGGGCAAAAATTTCAAGGAGGGGGGCGTACACCAGGGACAAGGATGGTGAAGTCTCGATTGTTGTTCTCGCTGTTGTAGAAGAAGTCGGGCACAGACTAGGGCAGCACCTGATGGTTCTCGCAGATGAGATGGTTCTAGGAGCGACAGACACATTTGCATGAGAACAAGGAGCGGGGCGGGAGGTGGTAGAGAATGTCAAGGAGATCGTATTTGAGGCTGGCCACCTCCATTTCAAAGAGCCTGTGACAAAGATCCATCAGTGAAGTGCGAAAGCATACCCTTGCCTTTGGATCTAGTGGCGGCGCGGCGCGAGGCGTGCAATGGAGAGAGCAACAATGCCCTAGCCGTGCGGGAGGTGGCAGTGACACGACGCAAGGCGTGCAATGGAGAGAGGAACAATGCGCCAACCTTGAAGATGGAGAAGTGGAGTGGGGTGCTACTGTGTTGTGGGTAGTTGGGAAATGGGAAAATAAACTCATGCTGAATTTATTACCGTCGGATGACTAGATGGTCCTATAGGGCCGCCAACGAGAACGCTTATCCAGTCGGCTCGGCTTTTCAGGCGATGGAGAAAATACCACTGCCGCTTCTACTGTTAACCCGTGGGTGGTAGAAGCTTCAGCCGACGGTTTCCTTCATCAGGAGGCCTCACTATCAGTCCAGCCGACGGTGAAGGTATAATACCGACGCTTTTATTGCTTCGGCAGTGAAACCCTCATCGGTGAAGAGTCAAACTGTAGTAGTGTACCTACCACTACGCCAAAATAGGGAAACACTGCTGGGTGTACTTGGGCCAGCAATGACTACTAATGACTGTCTGGTGGTAATGTGAGTTCTAGAAAATTGGTGGGAAGCTAAATACTCGACCATGATAGAGCCTATCACTGCCCATTGAGACCAACAACCTGGCAGTGATGTATCACACATCATCTTTTACGGTTCTACCTTCATGCCTTGCTTCTAAGTTTATTATGGCTACATATTTATTTGGAAGAGGGGTCAAAATGGTCTCCATGCTCCCAAGTCCCCACGCTAGGGATGGGGTGATGGATGGAATCCAATTCTTGTAGCCCCAAACTCTGAACCCTTACCCATCACTGACATTTATGCCATCACTTTTATTCATGTGAGAAAAAACTTTTCTAAGTTTGAGACCTATACTGATATTTAGAGGGTGTCAAAATTTAGTACTTTGGTTCATGACTATAACTTGTCACATGCCGTGTTTATTAAACGTGTGTTTGGTTCATGCCATAACTATGGCATGCCAAACTTTCTTTGATAGAGGTATAAACGGACTGATATGGTCGGATATCTACGGATACGAATACAGATAGGTACATCTTAGTTTTTTTGATACGGATACGCTATGGACAATAAATTAATCTACGGATTCAAATGCAATAAATTTCATATGGATACCCTTCAATCAGTTTGTCACAAATATTCATGACGTTTACACCCTTGTTCTTAGCCATATGCACCATATGTCATAGAACTATTTTGGTGCCAAACTTATCATACTTTATCTAACCTTAGTCATGCCAAAGTTAGAGCTAACTCCATCAGACCCCCTTTCCCCTTCCCCTAAAAGTTGCTACAGGAGCTTGAGAAAACAGGAATTCCTAATTTTAGGGAAAAGTTAGCTTCATTGGATTGAGAAAAAAAATCACTTCCCCTTTAACTTCCTTAAAGCAGGACCTACATGTAAATGCCTGCTGGTGCTCTCTCCTCCCTCTTCTCTCTCCCATGGTCGGCATGATAGCTGTGGCACACACTCTCCCGCACGGGCAAGGCAGCGGCGGCGCAGGCGCAGCAGCTCCACTTGTGTGCCCACCGTGTAAGTGACTAGACAAACAGGCGTCGTTAAGGATCTGACATCTACTTCCTTCGTCTATATGTATCCTGCAAGTTTGACTCGATTTATAAAAAATACATCTAATATTTCTATCTCCAAATAAATTTATTAAAAAGTTAGATTCAAAGCTTTTTTCAATAATACTAATTATATACCATAAATATTAATATTTTTTAATATATATTTAATCAAAGTTGTGAAACTGAGGCCTTGTTTAGATACATAAATTCATCTTCAAATTCTACTATGCAAAAAGGAGATTCTCCATCACATCAAAATATCGGCACATATATGGAGTACTAAATGTAGATGAAATCAAAAACTAATTGCACAGTTTTGTTGTACTTTACGAGACGAATATTTTAAGCCTAATTAATCAATATTTGGATAATTATTACCAAATAAAAACAAAATTGCTATAGTGTGACAGAACATTTACTATGCAAATTTTGGATCCCAAATTTAGAATCGCCTGAACAGAGTGAGTACCAGATACGACTCTATTTCACTGTTTGGCCATCAGCCCATCACAGTACTCGCTAGTGAGAACTGACAAGTCATTTCCTTCCTTGTCCCTTTGCATGTAGGGTCGCAGTGTAAGAGACACAAACCACAACTGGAGGACCCACATCCACATTTGACTATGTGACCTCTTCCTCTCCTCCGAACTTCCATGGCCGCCGCCGGCCCGCCGCCTCGCTCTCCTCCACCTCTTCTGTTCCCTCTGTTCTGCGCCGCCTCTATTCTCTCTGCCCCTCGGTTCTTCTGGATGAGTGGATCCAAAACCACCTCCGGCCGATTCAGCCCCGTCCCCATCCTAAACCTGATGCATGGTATGGTATTTCCTGCCCCGCAGGCCGCCGCCGCCGCCACCGCCTCCTCCTACCACCACCGGTCCCGCAGCCAACAAGGCGGGTTCTTCAATTGACCTATGCAGCGCCAGCACATGGGTGCGAATGCCTCCTGCCGCGCTGGAGCTGCCGCTCCGCAGGCTCTCCGACGAGCAGGTGGGCCTCGCACGGAACTCCTGCAATTCCAGCTCTGAAGCCGAAAGATCTGTTTCTCATGAATGTTCGATGTGCAGGTGATTATTATGTCAAGGCGAATACGGCGGAGTTCGACTGAGGAGGAGACGCTCGCCGACTTTCAGGCTGCTACTTTCTGCATTTTCAGCATCTTGAGGGTCTCCATTCCTTTGGTCTTACAGCTTACTGCTATTCTCTGGTGTGCTTCTCCTGAAAAAGAAGAAAGAAGAAAGAATATCCGATGAGCTAGTGCTCGTTTTCTCGTCCAGAGCTTTGACGTTGTATGGGATATTCATTGAAACCTTAAAACTTCAGTCATCTGGATAATCCCGGATAATTCCGCTGCGCGCAGTTGTTTTGCAGACGAGTCCTGAACGTGGTCGGGTCCACAGACATAGCCATTCTGAACGGTCATTTCTTTATTCGCAGGCCCTTCCACGAAGCTGCAACCTGCAAGAAGCCAAGAACCATCTCTCTTGTTGGTCCAAGGTTCGTTGGTCGCCGTTCATGAGCCTTGCAGCATCCTTGCTCCCAGTCCCAGATTGCAACTCCTCCCACTCCACCGTTGTTGACCAGCGGCTTTAGCACGGCCAGATCTGTATTCCACCTTCTACAAATCCTCACATTCAGGTATCAAATTTCGTCAGTTTACAGTTTGTTCAATGTTGGTTCCAATGTTCAGATTGTTGACCTGAAAACAACTCTAAAGGTTGAACTGATTTGTGAGATTTAGGTTTGGAGGTCGCAAGCTTGCTTACACAGTTACACTTTCTGACTCCGAGCACTCAAGCAAGGGCACGCAATCACCATGGCAGAGGCTGTTGTGGGAGCACTGATTAGCAAGCTAGGTACAGCCTTGGCGAAAGAAGCAGCAACCTATGGTGCATCCCTGCTTTACAAGGAGGCTTCTGCCATAAAGGGTCTTTTTGGCGAGATCCGTAGAGCTGAGAGGGAGTTGGAGAGCATGAAGGCATACCTTCGTGAGTCAGAGAAGTTCATGGATACTGATGAGACCACAGGCATCTTCATCAAGAATATCCGGGAACTATCCTTCCGGATTGAGGATGTTGTTGATGAGTTCATGTACAGACTTGAGGGTGACAAACACGGAGGATTTGCAACTAGGATGAAGAAGAGGATCAATCATGTCAAGATCTGGCACCGCCTAGGTCTCGAGCTTCGTGATATCAATGTCGAGCTTGAAGACACTGTGAAAAGGAGGGACCATTATATCATCCCAGGAATGGAGAGACATGCTGGAAGCGGTGACCATCATACCAGATCCACCAATCAAGCTTTGTGTTTTGCGAGAGAAGAGGAACTATTGGGTATTGAAGATAATGCAGCCAAGCTCAAAGGGTGGCTGGTCGATGATTTGGAAGAAAGGAACACCAAAATCATCACCGTATGGGTGATGGGTGGAGTAGGTAAAACTACTTTAGTTCATCATGTCTATAACATTGTAAAAGTGGATTTTGATGCTGCTGCATGGGTAACTGTGTCTAAGAGTTACAAAGTCGAGGATTTGCTGAAGAAAATTGCTACAGAGTTTGGCATGACAATTGATTCTGGTATTATGGATATGAGAAGATTAGTTGAGGTCATCCGTAAACATCTCGAAGGTAAAAAGTATATCTTGGTGTTGGATGATGTGTGGGAACAAGATGTGTGGATAAACTATATCATGCCTGTGTTTCCGGCTAATTGTATTAGCCGATTTGTTCTCACATCAAGATTATCTGAAGTTGCATCATTGGCAAGTAGTAACTGTGCAATTAAGCTGGAACCACTGAAAGACAATCACTCTTATATGTTATTTTGCAAGTTAGCTTTTTGGAACAATGATGATAAAAGGTGTCCTGCAGAGTTATGGGATTTGGCCACAAAGTTCTTACAAAAGTGTGAAGGTTTGCCTATTGCGATTGCATGCATAGGCTGCCTACTGTCCTGCAAACCCCCAACATACACTGAATGGAAAAGTTTGTACGAGAAGTTAGAGTTGCAGTCGGTTAAAAATACAATCCCTGGTGTTGATTCCATCCTGAAAATCAGCTTGGAGGATCTTCCATATGAATTGAAGAATTGTTTCTTACATTTTGCACTGTTTCCTGAGGATTATGAAATGAAGAGGAGGAGGTTAATCAGGCATTGGATTACTTCTGGATTCATCAAGGAAAAGGAGAATACAACACTAGAACAAGTGGCAGAGCGATACTTGAATGATCTTGTGAACTGAAGCCTACTACAAGTTGTGATGAACAATGAGTTTGGACAAGTGAAATGTTGCCGAATGCATGATGTCATCCGTCATCTTGCCATTGACAAAGCAGAGAAAGAATGCTTCGGTAAAGTTTATGAGGGCCATGAGATGATTTTGGTACATCGAACACGTAGACTGTCAATACAGGCCACTAATATTGAAATGTTAAATCTATCAAGTGTGATACATCTCCGTGCAATACATGTTTTTACGAGTTTTGTTGATATTGATCTGTTGAGGCCTGTCCTTGCATCTTCACTTTTATTGTCAACATTGGATCTGCAAGGTACTGAAATCAAGGTGCTGCCTAATGAGATCTTTGGCTTGGTTAACCTGTGTTTCTTGGGTCTACGGAACACTGACATTGAGATTCTGCCAGAGGCCATTGGAAGATTAGCAAATTTAGGAGTATTGGACACGTCATGTACTTGTCTGCTAACTTTACCAAATGATGTAGCTAAACTAAAGAATCTTAGATACCTATATGCAACTGTGAAGGTCATTGAAGGACCTTTCTGGCATCATTGTGGAGTGAAAGTGCCTAGGGGCATAAAGGACTTGACATGACTACATGCTCTGCAGAATATGAAAGCTAGCTCAGAGACTCTATGTGACATTGCAGCTTTGACAGAGTTAAGAACATTTTCAGTTGACGATTGGACAAGTGAACACTTGTTAAACTTGTGTTATGCCGTCCGGAAGATGACCAATCTTATCAGTTTGTCAATTACTATGTCAAAAGAAAATGAAGTATTGCCACTAGAAGAACTCTGCTTACCAGAAACTCTTTGTAAACTTGGACTGACAGGGCAGCTGGAAAAGAAACGGATGCATCATATTCTCACATCATGGTTGCACCTTAACAACACCACTCAACTCTATCTGATGTCCTCCAAACTTTATCTGATGTCCTCCAAACTTGATGAGAATTCATTTCCTAGTCTTGTGGTGTTGCGTAGTTTATACTTAATTACCTTCTATAAGGCTTATGATGGAAAGAAATTATGCTTGTGTTCACAGTCATTCCCTAGACTGAGAGAACTATGAATATGGTGTGCTCCGCAGCTCAACCAAGTTGAAATAGAAGAAGATGCAGTTGGAAACCTTGTTAAGCTATGGTTTGTAGAGTGCCCAGAACTGAACTGCTTCCCTCAAGGCATCGAGTATCTTACAATCCTTGATGAGTTATGTTTCGAAAATACCGCAGTTGAGCTTAGAGAGATTGCAAATCAATGCGATGAAGAACTTATGAAGATTAGCCGCATTACAAAGTTAATTGTTATATGAAATGAGAAAAACTTTAGGCGAAGAATTGTTTCCAGAGAAGGGAATGACTTCTCTGAATGAAGGCTTCCATGCTAGCTGGTATTCCCTGAGTTGGTATACAAGGTATGATTTTCTGTGGCTTGGAGGGCATGGGGCGGTGGCGGCGACATACTATCACTCCTAAACGTCTGATTGTTCGTTTTGTTTTCTACAGGTTGGTACTGCCTTTGTTGGTCTGCTTTGGTGGTGCAGTTTTGTGGTTACTGAACATGTATTGAGCTAACAATCTAGGAGGCACATGGACATGCGTCCAGCAGGGAAGGGAAGGGAAGGGCATGAATTCCTCATTGGTACTGTAATTGCATATGTGGAGCATTGTTTTTCTTTACCAAAGGTAGAATATACGGTCATGATTTGCAACTAGAGTGTTGTGTTGTAAATTGCAAGGAGAAGTAAAAAACTGTAGACTTGATAAAATATGCCATTTTAACATACATTAGGTATTCATCATTTTGGTAAGCACTTCTATTAATTTTTGTCCTTGTTTATTACTTCCTCCATTATAAATTATAAGACAATGCTGTATTCCTCCTTGTTTATTACTTCCACCATTAATTTTTGTCCTTGTTTCTAAATACATTGCTTTTACTATGTATTTAGACATATTATATATCGTATATCTAAGTGTATAGAAAAAATTATGTATCTAAAAAAGCCATAACGTCTTATAATTTGAAATTGGAATGGAGGGAGTACGTAATATGTTGAATTTTGTTGCTACTGTTTAGGGGAAGGTAACTCTATTGATTTGGCTAACCTAGAAGGGTAGCTATATAGGTACCATACATGGGCCATATGGGCCTTAGCCTCATGGGCCTAATACATACTCCAACACCCCCCGCAGTCTGAACTACCGACGCAGCGGAGTTCCAGGCTGAACAAAAAAGAACACACGCGACACCCCCACAGATGCAACTAGCCACTGGTGATGTTGAGGCTGGAGCGAAACTCGGCGAAGGTCGAGGACGGGAGGCCCTTGGTGAAGATGTCCACGAACTGGGAGGTAGTCGGAACATGAAGGACCCGCACCTCGCCCATGGCCACCTGATCACGGACAAAGTGGAGGTCGATCTCCACATGCTTCGTCCGCTGGTGCTGGATGGGGTTGGTGGAGAGGTAGACCGCATTGACATTGTCGCAGTAGATCAGTGTGCTCCGGGAGGGCGGAGTGTGCAGCTCAGCAAGAAGCTGCCTGAGTCAGGCGGTCTCCGCCACGCCGTTAGCGACAGCGCGGTACTCCGCCTCGGCACTGGACCGGGAGACCACCGGCTGGCGCTTGGACGACCATGACACCAGGTTGCCGTCCAGGAAGACGGCGTAGCCAGAGGTGGAGCGGCGAATGTCCGGGCACCCCGCCCAGTCAGCGTCGATGTAGACGACGAGGTCGGTGGAGGAGGCCCGGTGGAGGAGAAGCCCGTAGTCGAGCGTGCCCCGGAGGTAGCGGAGGAGGCGCTTGAGAGCCGTGAGGTGAGGCTCCCGAGGATCATGCATATGAAGGCAGACCTGCTAAACCGCGTAGGTGATGTCCGGCCGGGTGAAGGTGAGGTACTGAAGGGCCCCGACGAGACTCCTGTACGCAGTAGGGTCAGCCACCGGAGGTCCCTCAACCTCGGACAGCTTGCCCTGAGTATCGACCGGAGTGGAGCAGGGGTTGCAGTCAGTCATCCCAGCCCACTCCAGGATATCCCGAGTGTACTGCCTCTGGTGAAGAAGTAACCCAGCAGGACGGTGCTCAACAGTGACCCCGAGGAAATGGTGGAGCTCACCCAGATCCTTCATAGCAAACTCCTGCTGGAGAGCGGCAATGATCCAGTGGAGAAGTGGCTCACTGGAGGCAGTGAGGACAATGTCATCAACATAGAGCAGCAAGTATGCAGTGTCAGCCCCATGGTGGTAGACGAACAGTGACGTATTAGACTTGGCCTCCACGAACCCCAGGGTCAGCAAGAAAGCAGCAAAGCGGTGGTTCCACGCCCGAGGTGCCTGCTTGAGGCCGTAGAGAGACCTGTTGAGCCGGCAGACCATGTTAGGACGGGTGGAATCGACGAACCCCGCCGGCTGACTGCAGTACACTGTCTCGGTGAGAAGGCCGTGGAGGAAGGCATTCTTGACGTCCAGCTAATGGACAGGCCATGACCGAGCAAGTGCCAGCGAGAGCACGGTACGGATGGTGGTCGGCTTGACCACCGGGCTGAAGGTCTCATCATAGTCAACTCCCGGACGCTGAGTGAAACCCCGGAGGACCCATCAAGCCTTGTAGCGCTCGAGAGAGCCACCGGCCCGGCGCTTGTGGGTCCAGATCCACTTGCCGGTGACGACGTTGGAGCCTGGCGGCTGGGGCACCAACTCCCACGTCTGGTTGGCGAGTAGCGCGACGTACTCCTCTTCCATCGCACGGCGCCAGTGAGGGTCCAACAGGGCGTCGCGGACGGAAGAGGGTACCGGGGAGACCATCGCGTCGTCGGTCGATGCCGCAAGGGGACGAGGCGGCAGGGTGCCAGCCGCGTGCCGTGTCACCATCGAGTGAACATGCCGCGGGTGTCGGTGAAGGTGGTAGACCGGCGGTGCACCACGAGTCGGCGGGGACTGCGGTGGTGGTGTCGGTGTCCCCGGCGAAGAGGGGACCACGAGCGGCGGCGGCCGCGGCCTGCGCTGGTACACCCGTACCGGCGCGGCGAACCTCGACGGAGGTGCCGGGGCAGGTGCCGGGGCAGGATCCGGCGACGGCGACCGGCACGGCCCCCCCGGGGTAGAAGCGGGGGACAAAGGCCCTGGGTCTGCGCCAACCGGAGAGGGCGCGGCCGCGCCAGAAGACGACGGGTCCGGACCCACCGGGGAGCCGGGACAATAGGCCGGCAAGGAGCTCGGCGAGGCGGTACCTGCAGGAGACCACGGAAAAGGTGGCTGGACCACCGTGTCAGTGGGAAAAAGGGAGGGAGGGTCAGGAACCGGAGGGGTAGTGGTGCTGGAGAAGGGAAAGACGGACTCATCAAACACCACATGGCGAGAGATGAGGACCCGTCGGGAGGTAAGGTCAAAGCACCGGTACCCCTTGTGATCCGGTGAGTACCCGAGGAAGACACAGAGCGTGGAGCGAGGGTCCAGCTTGTGGGAAAAAGTGGCAGCGGTGTTGGGTAACACGCACACCCAAACACGCGGAGGTGATCGTACCGAGGCGGGGAACCAAAGAGGGCGTGGTGAGGTGTGGGAGCGGGACAGGCAGCGGAAGGAAGACGATTGAGAAGGTAGGTGGAGGTGTGCAGGCCCTCAGCCCAGAAGCGAGCAGGGAGAGAGGCCTGAAACAGAAGGGTGCGCACGGTGTCGTTGGTGGTGCGAATCATCCTCTCAGCCTTGCCATTCTGCAAAGAGGTATACGGGCAAGACATGCGCAACTGAACACCGTGAGAGAGAAAGAATGCTCGGGAGGTGGAGTTATCAAACTCACGACCATTGTCACACTGAACGGCCTTGATGGTGAGGCCAAACTGTGTGGACACCCAAGTGAAGAAGTGAAGGAGCGTGGTAAACGTATCAGACTTCGCACGGAGAGGAAAAGTCCACGAATAATGCGAAAAATCATCAACCACCACAAGATAGTACTTATAACCGGAAATACTTAGAACAGATGTCCATAGGTCGCAATGTACAAGATCAAAAATGCGGGCCGCATGAGAAGTAGAACTATGAAAAGGAAGACGAGCATGTCGACCCAATTGGCACGCATGACACAGTTGCTCATCATGAGCCCGAGTACATGGAAGACCGGAGCTACGACTGAGCTGTATCAGGGCATCACGTCCAGGATGGCCGAGGCGCCGGTGCCAAGTAGTAGAGGAAGTAGAAACGGCGAAGGCAGCTGACAAAACGGGCGGCGAAGAAGGAGTCGCCGGGAAGCGAAGGGTGTAAAGGGCCCCGGTGCTGTCACATCGGAGCAGAGGACGCCGGGAAGTCAAATCCTTTACAGTAAGACCAGAAGAGTCAAATTCCACAGAACAAGAATTGTCAGCTGTAAAACGACGAATAGAAAGAAGGTTGTGAACCATAGAAGGAGCAACAAGGACATCAGGAAGACGGAAGGAGCCATGAGCACTGGTGGTACCCACAGACGTGACTGGAAGACAAGAACCATTTGCGACCATAATGGACGAAGGAAGAGAGGAAGAGGGAGAGTGGAGCGACGAAAGTATACCGGGGTCAGGAGTGGTGTGGTAGGTGGCTCCCGAATCAGCGATCCACTCGGGTCCGACAGGAGGCGTCAGGCCCACGGTGCTGAACGAGCGAGCCAGGGCCGCCTGGTCCCATCCGGCGACCCCCGGTAGAGTCCCAGAGGGTGGAGTCCACGCCGTAGCAGGGAAGGCTCCAGGTGGAGGACCAGCAGGAGGAGCTCCGGTGAGCATGGCCACCGGTGGACGAGTGTCGGCCTGGGGGCGTGGTAGGGCCACATGGAGATGCGCCCGGACCACGGGTTCTGGAAGGAGGGCCATGGTGCCCCCCCTGCGGCCCACCCGGTGCCGGAGCCTGGGTGTGGCCACCCCGGCCGCCCCCGCGACCCCCTCCGCGGCGACGACGACCACCACGACCCCCCCACCTCCGCTCGGCCCGGAGGGAGGGGGACCCAGGAGAGACTGTGGCGGTGGAGCGGGTGATCGTGGTGGAGCGGACGTACGCGGCGGAGTAGCAGCCAGAGCCGTCGAGGAGGACGAGGACCCCCAGAGCGGTGGATCCCGGCTGGATGCCCTGCGTGAGCTCCTCCATGACGAGATCGTCACGGACCTCCAGGAAGGTGGGGAAGGGCCTCTGACGGGTGATCCACGTCCTGAGGTGCGCGTAGCGGTCGCTGAGCCCGCGGAGGACGTTGAGGACCAAGATGCGATCCTCCACGGGCCACCCGAGGTCCCCTAGAGAGTCCGCCATGCCCTTCATCCGACGGCAGAACTTGCCGACGGAGAGGTCACCCTGGACGAAGGTCCGGAAACTCGCATCGAGACACAGAGCCCAGGCCTCGGCGTTGCCCAGGAACTGCCCCTCAAGGGCGAGCCAAGCCCGACGCGCGTCAGGGGAGGTGCGGACGAGGTCGTGGAGGTCCAGAGAGATCGTCCCTAGGATCTAGGAGAGGACGATGCTGTCGAGACGGAGCCACGACGGCGTCTGGGCGGCGACCGAGGCGTCAACAAGGACGTGGTCGTCGAGGGCGTAGCGGCGGAGAGTGAGAAGCACCAGATCCCGCTAGCGGGCGTAGGAGGGCGACTCTGGCTCGAGGACGACCGGAACGAGGAGGCGAATGTTCTGGACCCCCCCCCCCCGGCCTGGTAGTGCAGCTGTGCAACAAGCGGGTCAGCCGGGTCGTGCCAGAGGACGGCGGTGTGGGAGGCGCGGCGTCCTGACGAGACGGAGGAGGTGGCCCCAGCGTCGGCGGGAGAGGCAAGGAGCTGCTCCGCCTCGGCGATCTGGCGAGCCAGGGCATCGGTCGCATCGCGCTCCCGCTCCCACACGAGTGCAGCCGCTCGCACACGGGCCTGCCCCTCCGCAGCGGCAGCCCGGGCAGCGACGAGAGTGGCGGCGAGGGCGGAATCAGGGCGGTGGCCGGGAATGGGCAGCGATGGCAGAGCGGAGAAGAGGAAGGTCGCGCCTTGGGAAGTGATCCCCGCGCCACCATGCTGTGAACCGGCTGCCGCGGCGAGAGCAGCAAGAGCAGCGGCATCTCCGGCGCCTAGGGGAAGAGAAGGAGCAACCGGAGCCGCGGGAGTGGGGAGGGCAGCGGAAGCACCAGAGGAGGCGGCCACCACTGCATCGGGAGTGGGGAGGGCAGCGGATGCACCAGAGGCGGCCACCACTGCTTCCCCCCCGGCGTCCGCCTGGACAGGGGCGTCCGCACCAGGAGGGCGCGCGCCAGCAGCCGCCAGGGCCCCAACCATCGCGACGCCCAGCAGAGGAGGGGGCGTGCGGGCAGGGTGCGGCGCAGGGAGGACGGGCTGTCCTGTGCCGCTGCCCCCAGCAGCGGCTGGGAGGGCCGCGGCGTCGAGCCCAGGCAGGCCGACGGCGGCGCCAGGCGCGGCAGCAGGAGAGGGAGCCCGAAGGACTTGGGCCCAGGATGGGGAGGAGAGGGGAGGGAACGCGGTGAAGTAAGAAGGAGGGGGAGGAGGGTGGCCGGCCATGGCCACCGGCGGCAAGAGATGGCGGCGGCGGCTGGAGGGAAGGAAGAGAGAGTCAGGCTGCTCATACCATGTTTAGGGGAAAGTAACTCTATTGATTTGGCTAACCCTCCAACAGCTACGTGTGCATTAAAGCGCACTCGGGTCTTTGGAGCTCTAGAGCTTCGCCCCTGTTGGTACACATTAAAGAATGGAGAGTGTGAATACACATTTGGGCCTGATGTTGATTGTTTTAAACGTTGGGTTCCTTCCTTGGATCAGTCCATTATTGTTACATAGCTGCTGTACAAATACTCCACTTGTTTGATGTTTCTACTACAGATGACTTGGTTGTGATGGGCGTTTGATCAAACCAAAGCTAGTTACTTACTATCTGCAGCCAATGACAACTGCATTTGCTTGGGCTCCGAAAAGCGAGTGTGCCTGTAAACAGCGACGGTCGGCATTGTTGGAGCGAGCTAAATCTTGGGAGCTGTTGGATCAGGATTGGACATTGGATAAGGAGTGGTGGCAGAGGAACTGAATCTGAGTCCCATCTCTCTAATCTTAATTGGTGTTCTTAAACTTATCTCTAATCGCATTCCATCAGATCGTGTTCAAGGGCCCTGCATTGGATTGCACGCCTGGCCGGAGGCGCTGGCGGAGATGGAGCCTGCGTGGGGCACGCCACCAAGCTGCAGCGGCACCTCGAGCTTGCCTATGGCAAGTGCAACCACCTCGTCAAGGAGACCCGTGGCTGGATAATTAGTCCACGCAGAGATCGATCAAGAAGCAGAGAGATGCAGATAGAAACGGGCATACGGCATACCCGTACCGGCCCATTGGGCGTACCCATGGGGATTAGTAAAATTAGTGAATGGATATGGGTAAATCCTGGATTTGGTTACAGTTATCCACGGTTTTGGCCAATGGCATTGCTAGATCTGCCCCTAATACTACATCTGTGTGAACAGACAGTATGATCAACCATAAGAATTAACAAGTCAGCATGAGCTACCAATGAGCACCAACACCAACAATGAGCTAGCCAAAAATCGTTGACAAATCTTCCATTGGAAAAAGAATCATCTCATTGGCCTATGCAAGAGATGTAAGGTGAAAGGATACAAGAATAGTCACTAGTAAAATAAAGGTTTATTCTGGTTTTGCTCAATCGTGCTGCTAAACAAATCTTGCCATTGCTTTCTCCTTCGTCTCACTCTTTTGACCGTGTTGGTAGCATGGTTGGCCAGGCAGTCATTGAAAAGGACAAGATGGTTATATTAATTGTAATAGGCTAATAGCGTAAGTTCCGTGCCCACATTGTGAAGACATTATTTTTCTTGGTCTTTGTTCCATGAAGCGGCAAAAAACTCATCTCTTGTTGGCCGTTGTTCTAGAGCCTTGCTGCATCTTTGCTACAGCAGAAGCAACTCCTCCACTCTGCCTCGAGGTTTGACAGTGGCTCCAGCAGGGGCTTGATCTGCAGCACATGCTTGTTTCGCTTCACCATACTCAGGTAGCATATTTTGTAAGTTCACAGTTTGTTCAATGTTGGTTCCAAAGTTCAGATTGTTGACTGAATGCAATCTCTGAAAATTGAATTGATTTTGTGAGATTTAGGTCTGGAGGTCATGAGCTTAAACTTGTGACTCTATATATAAGATAAGCAAGTTAAGCAAACACAGACAACCACCATGGCAGAGGCAGTTGTTGGAGTGCTGATTGGCAAGCTAGGTGCAGCCTTGGCAAAAGAAGCAGCACCCTACGGTGCATCCCTGCTTTGCAGGGAAGCTTCTTCCCTCAAGGGTCTGTTTAGGGAGATCCGCAAAGCCGAGAGGGAGTTAGAGAGCATGAAGGCATACTTGCACGAGTCAGAGACCTTCAAGGATATTGATGAGACCACGGGCATCTTCATCAAGAATATCCGGGAACTCTCTTTCCGTATCGAGGATGTCATCGATGAGTTCTTATACAAGCATGAGGACGAGAAGTATGGAGGATTTGCAGCCAAGATAAAGAAGAGGATCAAGCATGACAAGGTTTGGTGCCGTCTAGCTCACAACCTCCATGATATCAATATCGAGCTTGAGGCCGCTAAAAACAGAAGGGACTGTTATGTCACACCAGCAGGAACAGGAAGACACGTTAGAAGCAGCGACCGTCATGCTAGATCTAATGGTCAAACTATGTGTTTTACAAGGGACGAGGATCTGGTGGGTATTGAGGATAATGCAGAAAAGCTAAAGCTGTGGCTACTAGGTGATTTGGAAGAAAATAACAAAAAAATTGCTACAGTTTGGGGTATGGGTGGAGTAGGTAAAACTACCTTGGTTAATCATGTCTATAAGATTGTGAAATTGGATTTTGATGCTGCTGCATGGGTAACTGTGTCAATGAATTACCAAATTGATGACTTGCTAAAGAAGATTGCCAGAGAATTTGGCATCCCATTTGATGCTAACAACATGGAAATGACAAATCTAGTCTTGGCCATCCGCAGTTATCTTGATGGTAAAAGGTACATCTTAGTTTTGGATGACATATGGGAAATGAATGTGTGGATTAGTATCATGGATGTCTTTCCAAGTAATTGTATTAGTAGGTTTATTTTCACAACAAGGAAATATGAAGTTGCATCGTTTGCCACTGAGAAATATGTGATTAAGCTGGAGCCACTTGGAGAAAATAACTCTTGGAAATTGTTTTGCATGCTAGCTTTTAGGAACAATGGTGACTACATGTGCCCATTAGAGTTAAAGGATTTGTCTATAAAGTTCTTACAGAAGTGTAAAGGTTTGCCTATCACTATTGCTTGGATAGCTCGCCTACTTTCTTACAAACCGCCAACTACCTCTGTGTGGAAAAATGTGCACGATGAGTTAGTGTTGCAGTCAACTAAAAATGTGATCCCTGGTATTGATGTCATTTTAAAAGTGAGCCTGGAGGATCTTACATATGAATTAAAGAACTGCTTCTTACATTGTACTATATTTCCTGAGGATTATTTATTGAAGAGGAAGAGGTTAATAAGGCACTGGATCACTGCCGGATTCATCAAGGAAGTAGAGAACAAAACATTGGAAGAAGTGGCTGAGGGCTGCCTGAATGAGCTTGTAAACCGAAGTTTACTAGAAGTTGTGAAGAAGAATGAGTTTGGACGAGTGAAACATTGTCGAATGCATGATATCGTCTACCTTGTTGCCCTTGACAAGGCAAAGGAGGAATGCTTTGGTAATGTTTACAAGGGCCAAGAGACATTTTCATTGGATAGCACACGTCGATTGTCTATACAGAGCACTGGTACTAAAACATCACATGAGTCCTTTTCAAATTCAGTGACAAAATATCAATCTAGTGCAACACATCTACGTGCAGTCTATGCTTTCACGAGTCATGTCGATATTGATATGCTGAGGCCTGTCATTGCATCTTCCCACTTGCTGTCAACATTGGATCTGGAAGGTTGTCAAATCAAAAAGTTACCCAATGAAGTTTTCGACTTGTTTAACCTGCGGTTTTTGGGTCTTAGATATAGTGGTATTGAAATTCTACCTGAGGCAGTAGGAAGATTACAAAACCTAGAAGTACTTGATGCTTTGTTTACTCCTCTCTCCTCTTTCCCCAAGGGTGTAGGAAAACTGAAGAGGCTTTGGTTCCTGTACGCATGTACACTGCATAAGGGACCTAATCTTCTATGGTATGGTGGAATTAAAGTGCCTAGGACCATAACGAACTTAACTGGGCTTCATAATCTGGAAACTATTGAAGCAAGTTTAGAGACTCTATCCGATGTTGCATCTTTGTCCGAGCTAAGAGCATTTTCGGTTTGCAATGTGAAAAGGGAACATGCTTCAAACCTGTGCAAGGCTGTAAAGAACATGAGACATCTGGTCCATTTGACAATTGCAACTTCAGACAATGAAAATCAAATATTACCACTGGAAGCACTTGATTTACCAGGAACTCTTTCTAAACTTGTACTGCAAGGGTGTCTGGAAAATGAACGGATGCCTCAGATTATCTCATCCTGGTTGCAGCTCAAAAGTCTCACTAAATTGTCTCTGATATCCTCCAAACTTGATGAAGTCTCATTTTCTAGTCTCATGGAGTTACGTGATTTATGCTATCTTGAACTGGTTCAGGCTTACGATGGGAAGAAACTGTACTTCTCTGAATCATCGTTTCCTAGACTCCAACGGCTAGGAATATTCAGTGCTACGCAGCTTAACCAAGTGCAAATAGAAGAAGGCGCACTGGAAAACCTTGAAGAGCTAAGGTTCAACAACTGCCCAAATTTGGAGTGCATACCTCAAGGTATTGAGTACCTCACAGCAATTGAAGAATTATATTTGGAAAACATTGCAGAGGAGCTCGTAGAGAAGCTTATTAAGCAAGAAAGTGGAGTAGATGAATTCAATGAAGAACTTGCAAAGATTAGCCACATTAAATTGATTTTTGTTATGTCAACTGAGAAAAAGTATCGGAAAAGAATTGTTCCATCAAGAGTTAAAGAACTCGCAGGATAAAGGGTTGGATGCTATTTCCATATGATGTACAAGGTATGCATTTTGTGCGGCTTCTTATTTATTAGGTAAGCAGTAACACGTGGTAATCCTGAGTGTTTGGTTGGTCCTTTGTTTCTTCAGGTTGCTGCGGCGTCAGGTGATTCGCTTCCGTGAACATTCCATGCATCAACGCCAAGGGAGAGGGCCTGGACTGAAGCAGGTGGTTAAGCGCGGACACTGTTATAGTATAAGCATGAGCATCCTTGTGTAGATAGTGCTAGTTTCGGGTTTGGGTGTAATTGATTATATGGTCTGGTTTCCATATAATATGTTTCGAAACTTTTAATTGTTGATGAGGACTTCCATGGTTGAAACTTAGACACTTAGGGACTTTTTATTGCTTTGAGTTCATGTACTTCACGTTTAATTTTAATTGGTTTGGGTTCATGTACTATTGTACTTCATGGTTATTACAGAGTCCAAAATGATTTTCTTTTTTCTAAAAAGAATATACTTCACGGTTGAGGCATCTGCCAAAGTTGTGTGGTTACTTTCCATATCTGAACTGATTCTAAACTGTTTTTTGATGATGCAGGAAAGAGTTTGAGATAAGTGATCGGATATTAATAAACTTAATCTGACCGCCGATGCATGATAGGATATGGGATTTTTAAAATCTAAAGGATACGGATTATCTGATATATTAGTGTAGATTATCCGATATTCAATTGGATCAACTTTTCATGGCCAAACATAACACAGACACAGCCAGAAGTGTAGTTTATACCCAGGCAGGTGTTAGCCATCATCAAGAGCTTTCACAGCGTGCAACAAATAGTGAGTGTCCACATGTTGTACCTCTTCTTCTAGCAACTGCTTCAACTTATTGCTTTGCTTTTCAAGAATACTCAAATCAGTTAGTCACGGTAATTTTCGAAGATGAGTGTTTTAAATTTTTAGAGACGGGCAAGCCATTCACCTCTAATAAATGGTCTATGTCAATGATGATTTTCAGAGACGGTCGGCGTGCTCTTCTATGTAAATTGAGTAGCACATATAGACGTTTAAAGATGCCTGCATCTATTAATGGTTTTCAGAAAATAAAAAACAAAAATTATATGCTTCTAAATATTTCCTACTAAATGAACTGAAATAAAAAATTTCAACTACAAAGTTTTAAATCTTGTCGAGCACTACAACTTTGTATTGGACATGTCTCCATTTGAGATTGATTGAGAATTAGAAAAAAAAATATCAAAATATGTATGTGAATCTAAAACAAATACTTGGAACTCTAAACAACTTCAAATAAAAAACTTATCAACAACAAACTTGTAGATCAGGTCAGCCACTACAACTTTGGTATTAACCACTTAAACATTCAAGGTTGTGTGGAAATTCTAATTTTGAAATTCAAAATCTAAGAACTTAAAACACATATTCGGGACTCTAAACAACTTCAAATCAAAAACTTGTCAACTACAAAGTTGTAGATTGTATTGAGAACTATAAGGTTGTTTGAAAATTTTAATTTCATAATCCACAAAATTGAAATAATATTTTAGGACCCCAAATAGTTTTAAATCAATTTTTATTGCTACAAAGTTGTAAATCGCGTCAAGAGCTACAAATTCAATGTAATCTAAAGACACCAACATGCAGTGAGTTACTTTATGTTTTTTAATTGGTAATTTATAGAAAAATCTAAGGGGTTACTTATATTTTATAATAGCATACTGGATAATTTAGATATAAAGAGTTAGTTCAGATTAATGGTATAACAACATAGGTGTGAAATTTATATATATATTATGGATTACTTTAAATTGTTTTTCGGGCAGAAGTGGGTACTTTTAGAAACAAATTAAAAAAGATGTAATGGTTAATATTGCAAATGGTGAATAGTGTCTACCAAACTAAATGTCAGATTTTGTTTTGATAATTGCTATGATTTTTCCTTTTTTTTCAAGTGCGTCGTAATTAATATGAGTCTGATATTAACGCAGAACTAGCAAACACGTCAGAAGAAAGTCCATCTGTCCCTCTTTATCGCTACATTGGAAAAGCAAGTTCAGTTTCTTGCTTCAGTTCAAAGAAATGAAGCTGAAAGCGTTTTTGTTGATATATTTTCTCCAGAATCTCCAGGGTTAAGAAAGCTACGTAGATGCATCTCTGTGGAAGAACCTTGTGTACACCGGCACGGCAGTGGTCACTGGTCAGTTGACCGTTGAGCCGATCAACACGCAATTGCCAGAAGAGCTCTACTCCAAGTCCAATAAAGTTGCCACCATAGTGTGGACGGTCGACCATTGACCGGTTGAAAACGCGTGCACATGCCAAAAGAGCTCTATTATTGCACTTACGAAAGATTGGATCTGAAGAATGGCACCATCACACAGACACACCAATGGAAGCAGGGAGTAGCATTTGGACTCACCACCTCCTCCTGCTGTTCTTCCTCCCCATCCTCGCCGTCGCCACCAGCAGCAGCCATACCACCACCATCAACATCACCAACCGATGCTCCTACACCGTGTGGCCGGCTGCCACACCGGTGGGCGGCGGCGTGCAGCTGGACCCAGGCAACACCTGGGTGCTCCACGTGCCCGGCGGCACTGGCGGCGGCCGCGTGTGGGCACGCACCGGTTGTTCATTCGACGGCCCCGGCAACAAGTCCTGCCAGACGGGTGACTGTGGCGGCGTGCTGGCATGCAAGACAAGCGGCCAGCCACCCATAACGATGGCAGAGTTCACTGTGGGTGGACCTGGCAGCACGGATTTCTTCGACATAACCGTCGTCGATGGCTTCAACGTGCCCATGGACTTCCTGCCGGTGCCGGTGCCATCCAAGGGATCGTCGGGGTGCAGCAAGGGGCCACGATGCGTGGCTGACATCACGTCGCAGTGCCCCGATGAGCTCAAGGAGCCAGGGGGTTGCCGCGGCGCGTGCGAATCCTGCAACGGCAGCACGGTAAACAGCAACACGGTGTTCTATGCTCGGATGTGCCCCGACGCCTACAGCTACTCCCTAGATCAAGGTCCGCTCGTATATAACTGTCCAACAGGAACAGACTACCATATCATTTTCTGTCCCCCCGCCGATCTTGCATCATTGTCTTCCCCTCCACCTTCACCAACTGCAAATGGAACAAGTAGCATCACATCCTCATCAAAATCCAAGAAAAGGAGCATATTTGGTTTTATTCTAGGTGGTTCTTTCGGTTGTTTCTTTTTTGTCGCATCCTTGGTCCTTTTGTTCATCTTGCATAGACGTCGATTGCAGCGACGCCAAGAGATGCAGGAAAAGGAAGAAGCAGAGTTTGGGAGGCTACCAGGGATGCCCAAAAGGTTCACATTTGAGCAGCTGGAAGAAGCAACCGATCAATTCAGAGAAAAGCTCGGGGAAGGAGGATTCGGGTCAGTTTTCAAAGGACGTTTTGGCGAGGAAGCAATCGCGGTGAAGCGATTGGATAGAGCTGATCAGGGAAAGAGGGAATTCTTGGCAGAGGTTCAGACCATCGGTAGCATTCACCATATCAATCTGGTGAGGGTAATTGGTTTTTGTGCAGAGAAATCGCATAGGCTCTTGGTTTATGAGTACATGCCCAAAGGATCGCTGGACCAGTGGATCTTTCGCCGACACGGTGATGATGACACTCCTCACCTGGATTGGCAAACACGATGCAAGATTATTGCTCATATAGCTAAGGGCCTCTCTTATCTTCATGAGGAGTGCATGAAAAGAATTGCTCACCTGGATGTGAAACCACAGAACATCCTATTAGATGACAACTTCGATGCTAAACTTTCTGATTTTGGACTGTGCAAGCTCATCGACCGGGATAAGAGCCAAGTGGTTACAAGAATGAGAGGCACGCCGGGATATTTAGCGCCTGAATGGTTGACATCGCACATCACAGAAAAGGCTGATGTATATAGCTTTGGTGTAGTGGTGATGGAGATCATCAGTGGAAGGAAGAACCTAGACACTTCTCGGTCTGAAAAGAGCTTTCATCTTATTACCTTACTGGAAGAGAAGTTGAAGAGTGACCAGTTGGTTGATTTGATTGATATGTGTAGTAGTAGTGACAGTCAGGCACACAAGCAAGAAGCAATTCAGATGATGAAGCTCGCAATGTGGTGCTTGCAGATTGATTGCAAACGGAGGCCTAAGATGTCTGAGGTCGTGAAAGTCTTGGAAGGCACCATGAGCGCCGAAACTGACATAGATCATAACTTTGTCGTGATAAATCCAGCAACCTTAGGTGCTTCTAGAACTGTGGATTTGTCAGCTCCACCTCTAGCCTCAGTTGTGTCAGGCCCAAGGTGATAGACTGAGAGCAATTTATCTGTGTACAGAATTTAGCATTCCTGCGTAGAAAAATCTGTTCAGTGATTAAAGCTGTAGAATATCACAACATTGTAAACCATCTGTGGTCCACAGTACAAATTTACTTATTTTAGTTTTGTTCAGCTTTCAATTATTGTGCAATTCTGTTTCTGATTCTTATAGCTAAAATTAATAGCATGTCCTAGAACAATACAAACTCATATGAAGCAGCAGAATGGATTCCATTGACTAGAAGAGGCCTCCATTCAGCTAGACAGTTGAAAGCTTAAGGGATCCTACTGTTGGGATGTGATCTCAAGCCAACATATTAGTTTGGCAATAATTTAATTATTAGATCCACTACATAGTGCCTATTTTCTTGAATAGCCCTTTGCCTTGATCAACACTCAGCAGCGATTCTAAGGCTTCTAGGGTTTCAATAAAGCATGATTAAGTTTATCACCCCTCTGTTTTCAGTGTATGCCTAAGTCAAATTCTTGGATGCTATAAACCTAAGATACGAATATGTAAGTTGCGCATCAGATCCAATCTATGATAAATCAGTAAGCAAATAGCATGTTTTAGAGTAATTAGGCTTTAAGGATTAATGTTTCCATGGAATTAAATCCTGAATTAGGCAAAATGGTAGTTCCTTTTATGCTACTAATTTTCTAAGATGGCATATTAGATGCAAATCAGTGTGAAATTGGTCTAATTTCAAGTTTAAGTATTACACAATTAAAAGTTCATCACTGATAAACAACTTTTTAGCCTGGGATAAAGCATTTAGAACAAGGTGATTGGACATATCCAGACAAAAGTCCCAAGTATCCTCAATAAAATTCCCCAAAATTTCACAACTAACTCTAAATCAGTTTTGAAGCTCACCACCCTAGGTTGAGCAAACTCACCTCTACTCGCCATGTAGCCGCACGCGACGCGACATGATTCAAAGCCGCCGCACGTGGATCACTGGTGCCCCTGAGCCGGCTGGACCACCGGAGTGACCTTAACGGCACAAGCGACGTAACAACGTTGCCATGTGCACGCCCGGCCGGATCTGAACCAACAGTGTGTGCGCCATCAAACCCAGCACGCGCGCACCTAGTGCGCCTCAGCGGTCGTGAGCTGGACCGCCGTCGTCGCTGCGTTGCTGCCTTTGTTGCACGGGCGTGTGTGGCTCCGCCCAAAGGGTGCCGCAGTGGAGCCCCTCGACGGAGCCGCGCGCAGGCTAGCCGCACGCTAGCGCCGGCGAGAGGGACCACGGTGGGACCAGTAGTGGCTGCCCACCCTATCGGGCGTCTGGCATTCGCACGGGGAGAAGAAGGTGAGCAGAGCATGAGAGAGAGAGGAATGGCACCGCCGGCCCGCCGCTTGGAGAAGAGAGACGAAGCACAGAAATGCTGCAGATCGCCTGGCTGGGCCTGGGCCACGCAGGGTCAGCCATTTGTAGGCCTGGGCCAGGTTGGACAAGCCGGATGCAATCCGTATAAGCTGTAGATCGTATAAGCTGGAATGTGATCTGGGCCATCAACACATTATTCAGACGCTTTAAAAAAAAACACACATTATGCAGACGTACGCTGAGTTTGCTAAAAAAAAGACGTACGCTGAGGGAGGAATTTTTTTATATTTTAAACTCTTTTTCTGAAAATTGTTTATCTCAATTAAAAAATTGCAGAATTATACTACTGTGGCCGATTGAACCGGTACTTATCGCCAGTTGAATTGCAGAATTTTCATTTCTCTGTTAGCTCATCTTAAACAGATAAATCATAACTTTTATATGAAAGCTGTAGATAAAAAACAGATCTACCACTTTATAGTTTATGATTTTTTATTTGAAATTGTTTTGATATCTAAAGATTTAAATAATGTTCAGATGTCCATTTGTAGATCTAAATATTAAATTTATTATTTAGGTACCAAGACAGCTTTAAACAAAAATATTATAAACTACAAAATCGTAGATCTTTTATGTATCTACAATATTTGAGGCCAAAACTACCAAACCAACTAGAACCGCGTAGCCGCTGTCTTCTCCATGATGTCGATGTGTGTCCCACTAGTCCTCAACTGGCCAATCACCAAGTGCTTGCGCGCCCCGCCTTGACTTGGTCTGATCCTTGTCTTGACTTTGGTCTACATCATCTTCATCACTATCCTCACATGCACACTTGCTTGTCAACGTGTCCAAGTGCTAGTCATCCAAGGTCCATCCTCGAGCCCTCAGTCCCTTAGTCTAAGCTTTCTCGTCCAACCTTCGCTACTCCAAGTCCATCGCGCACGGACTCCTCACTTGACCTTCTCCATTGCTGTTGGCTGTCATGACGCATTTAACATCTACATGCCCGCAAGCCAAGAGACATGTTGCACGCACTAAATCATCCTCGGTTAGTTCCACACACACTTAACCAAAACTCTAATCATTTTCTTAACAATCACCCATCACTCACAATATAGACACCTATCCACCATGTGTTCTCTCCTTTCAAAAAAAACCACGTGTTCTCAATACATATACTCCTTCTGATCAAAATTATAGGTCAATTTAGCATTGTATACTAAGTTAAACCTCTTTAACTAGACCAAATTTGTAAAAAAAAATACATCAAAATCTATTGACAATATCAAATTGATTTGATTAAATCATACATCAAATATCTCTTGATAGTACAATTTATTTGAACTTATATATGTTAATACAATTTTCTAAAATTTTTGTTAAAATTAAATAATTTGACTTAAAACAAAGCTAAATAACCTATACACTTTCTAGTGGCATAATAATGACTGTATAGCCAAAGATTTAATGGCATAAGGGTATATATGCTGGCGCCTACCAAATATAAGAGCAATGCATACCATGCAAAATCGTTGATGTTGGAACACAGCTACTTCCATAAAAGCATTTTTTATGAAATCATACTCGGTTTACAAAATTCAATAGCATGACTTGTGGTGAAACATACGTAAAGGTTGTATATATTAAAATATACTAGGGTGGCAGTGAGGAACATGGTTTGGGGACGCCGGGATGGACCCCGAACCCCCGGACCCGCCCATCGCCAACCTCCGGCCGCCGCCACCCTCCCCACCGAGATCCCCTCCATCCCTAGCCTCTCCCCATCATCTGCACCTAAATCCGCAGTCCCCGTCGCCTGATCTACCTGTTGGTGGGTCTCAATCAAGCCCCCCACCAAAGCTCCCGCGAGATCCATGCCGAGGATGCCCCCCACCATCTAGCCATGTCGCCGGCGCTGGTGGCTGTGGTTGGCTTGTGCGCGTGGTGTGGCCAGGCCAGCGCCCGCACCGAGCCCGGCTGCCTCCGCCCATCGTTTTCCCCAACTCCAGGATTGGTGCCCGACCCCCTTCCTCTCGGAGCTGCCAGTGGCGCCGCGCCGTCGGTGTCTGCCATGGACGGAAGGATGGACGACGAGTCGTCAGTCATCGTCGAGGACGTCCTGGAAGGCGAGGACGAGGAGGCGGATGAAGACGACATTGAAGACAACGTTGCCGGTGAAGCCGCGCACGTGTCAACTGCTACGCCGCCGGTGGCCGCCTCTCCAGTGATGGTAGGGTGCTCGGGTAGGTCCTCCCTCTCCCCGCAAGCCCCACCATTCTTCCCTGCCCAGTCTGCTGGCAGGAGTAAGTTTTGGCGCTGGGAAGATGACTGCACGAGCGGCTCCGATGACGTCCCAGTCTCTCCCACGTGCTTGTCGTATCTGGACGCCGCCCGCAAGGCCCTTGGGGCCACGCCAGCACCGCCGGCGGTGGCTCTGGACATGGCGCAGGTTGCTGCTGCTGTGGATGGAACCCACACGGTAGCCGCCACCAGGAAGCGACATCGTCGGCGTAGGCCTTGCGCGCCCGGCGATCGCAATGATGCGCGAGTGCCCGCGCATCGTCGTCTTCGCCCACAACAGGCGGCTAGGGTCCCCGTGCACCGACGCCTAGGCCCACGGTGCAGGGCACCGGCGCCCAACGTTGACGATGATGGATTCCAGGTTGTCGAGAGCCGTCATCGTTGGTGTCAGCAGGGGTGTGCGGCCCCCAAACGCCAACGTCCAGTCCCATTGGGGCTGTGGGTCGATGCTTCAATTGCCTGGAGCGCGGCCACGTTGCGGCTCAATGTCGTTCCCCGACCCGCTGCCTCCACTGTCAGGGCACCGGCCATCGGGCCAAGGTGTGCAAGCGCGGCCATACGCCGGTGCTCAAGAGAGGCCCTTCGTCGGCATGCAAGCCCCTATCCTCGGTGGTGCGCCGCCACAGCCGAAAGGAACAGTGCATGCGAGGTCGCTCGCCACCGCACACGTCCCCGTCCTCAGGGGCCGAGCACGCTCGGCGTGCCTCAACGCCGCGTCGCCTCAGTGGGCTGAGGGGACCAAGCATGTCGCTGGGACATCGCACTAGGCTAAGCCAGGCACCACCCCTGTCATCACCTCCTTGAGTGCAGCAACCAGCCACACCGCCAATGTCCTTGCTGCAGCACCACAACACCATGCCGCCGTGGTGACACCAATAGTAGTCCGAGGGTCGACGTCGTCGTCATCTCCAGGGATGCAGAGCTCGTCGTGGCTGATGCGGATCTCTCCCTCATTATCGTCGTGCTCGTTGTTGGGAACCAGCCAGCCATCTCGTCGGATGAGGTTCGGGTGCACCTTTGTGCCTGGCTAGATCGCGCCATCTGGGGTCCATCCACTCCACCCCGTCACCGTTGCTACGACATCGCTGCTATAGACGAGCACGACCCCGGTGGTGCCCACGAGATTGAGCTCGACATGCCTGAATGCACGTACCGTGTTGAGTCCGCGCCAGACCCGATGCAGCTAGAGGTTGAGCTTGCTACTCAGTCGCCAGTCGTGCCTCCAGTCTCACAGGCCATGCTCCTGGAGGCACCTCCCAGTCACGCAGCTACCTCGTTGGGTGCAGTGCTGGCCTGCGGGATTCCTCCGTATGTATAGGGCTCCGCCAACCTTTCGCTCCTGGACGAATCGTCGCATGGTGGCTGGTGTTGTCGCAGCGAGCACCTCGCCCCTGCCCGCGGAGCCTCTGAGCCATGTGCATCACACTCTGGATGCTGTGGAGGTTGACTCGGAGATATTGTCAGGTGACGAGCTTGAGGCCCTCCCCTCGTTGCACACGACCGACATGTCGGCGTCGCACACATGGGCCTCGGACGCGGTGGCGCATGCATGTGTGACTGTGGCCGCCGCGGCTGCTGCGCCTACCATTACGCCTACTGTGACCTCCGTCGACAATTTCATCTCATCGATCTCCTCCAACCTTAGCACACCGATCCTAACGTCTCCCCCCCAGGCTAAGGGTGTCTTAGGTGTCGGACTACAGCGTCGTCCCTAGGCGTAGCACCAGGTTGGCTGACAAGCCGAAGGCGTCCAACCCTGAGGTCCAGGCCACAAATGTTATGCTCAAGAAGCTTGGCAGGGATGTGCCGCTACCCACTTCGGAGGATTCCGGCGCACGTCGTTTCCGTGAAACGTTCTCCGCCCCCCTATCATCATCATCCACGAAAGAGGTCATGAGAGAGATGTTCCTGGCACGCAAGCGGTTTGGGTCGCGGCATGCCACCGTGTAGCTGCGCCCTTACCTCGTCGCAATCCTGTGTTCATGGATCAAGAAAAGTTGTGGTATTGGAACATGCGCGGCCTCAACTCCAGTGAGATCGAGCGTTGGTCGCAGGTGGGGTACAACTACCTTGCTACGCTATGGGTGTCCAGAGACGCTGGGTAATAGTTTACCCCCACTAAAGTCGTAAAATCTATCATCGTGTAATCTTCTCTAGGTGCCATGATCGTTATTTGTTGCAGGGTTACCTTTATGCGGCCATGGTATGCCGCTCGCATTCTAGGCCGACCGGAGTTTATTTTGTAACATAAACTTCTATTCCTTCTTAATGATATACATGCAATGCATGGTCGCGAAAAAATATACTAGGGTCAAACAGTCTAGTAACCAAATTTCAGCGCGCCACTTTGCTAGGTCGTTTACGTTTCGTTGCGCAACATTTGGAATCTTAGTGACCTTAGTTTAGTGAGTCACACTTATTGTACTCTCATATCAGTTGTTGAGAGAAAGGGTTGAAGAATTCGAACGACGAACGCCGCCATGAAACTGACGGCCTGATATAGTCATTACTGTTGCTTGTTCCGAGAAAAAATAATACATTGCTGGATATAGGAAACTGATCGTTAGCCATATCTTTTTTTTGGCAAATGACACGCTGTTCTTTAGTTTTCGGCCTTTTGATTTGGCATGTCACTGCAACTTGCTCATGATGATGTGAGATCATCTTGTCTCATCAGCCTTTCATGGCGTTAATAACATCCGTCAGATTGTTGAACGACGTGCCATCTTTGCCGATGTTCCTTGACGTAACCTGCTGCAGCTCCAACGCCCTAGACACGGTCGCCGGATCGTTCAACAGGTTCTCTCTGCGCGCAGCGATGTGCTCGCTCGTCACCACGCCGCCGGCGTCCTTCACCAGACGCAGGCCGGTCTTCCAGACATTGCAGACGTAGCTCTCGTCGATGAACTGGTCGGCGAAATATGGCCAGGTCAGGAACGGCAGCCCATTCCTCACCCCCTCCATCAACGAGTTCCACCCGCAGTGCGACACGAAGCAGGCGACCGCCGGGTGGGCAAGAACCCTATGCTGAGGCGACCATGTCACAATCTTCCCCCGTTTCTCAATGGTCTCGAGGAATCCGTCAGGGTAATTAGCGGTATTGGCCAGGCCAGAACGGACCACCCAAAGAAATGGTCTCCCTGACAGCTCCAGCCCACAAGCTAGCTCATGGAACTGTTTCTGGTCCAGCACAACCATGCTACCGAAGGACACATAGACAACTGACCTGTCAGGCTGCGCGTCCAGCCACGACAGGCAGCTGTCGTCCTCTGCCCAGAAATTCTCGACGGGCTTTCCTGCATGGAGGCCCGTCGGCAACAGCCCGATGGGGAGGATGCTGGGGTGCTCGGACAGGATGCCCTCCTCGAGCTCCTTGACAGTGTTACGCAACATGAGGTCGACTGTGCCCTACCCCAGCGCCTTGAGGCTGTCGTTGAGTCACCGGAATATCTGCCTCTGCGCCTCCTCCGTGCCGGTGGCGTTCCAGCCCAGCGGTGCCAGGTTCATCTACAGGTCACCTACCGGAGTGTTTGCCCGTCGGTAAACCTATGACGCAAGAGGATTTAACTAGCTTGGATCTGCTACCAATACTCCTAATTTTGAACAAATCAAAATCTTATTAATGTTTCTATATATAGTTCTTACCACTAGTAGAGAACTGACTTATACTCCCGGCACCATTTTTTAGATTACTCTCGGCACTTATTGCACCCGGGAGTAAAGGGACCTTTATTCCCGGTTGGTGTCTCCAACCGGGAGCATAAGTCCCACATGCAACTGCCACTCCATGATCCGAGGACTTTTACTACCGGTTGGTGTCTCCAACCGGGAGTAAAGGTAGACATTTACTCCCAGTTGGAGACACACTCCCGGTTGGTGTCTCTAACCGGGAGTAAAAATGGACTTTTAGTCTAGGTTTTTAACCACAACCAGCTAACTAAGTGTTTCTCTATATATTGTTAGCCCTGCATTCCGACCGAAGTGTTGGAGACAAGAAACTTGAGATTCGCCTTAAGTACAGATGGCACTTGATGTTGCGTTCAAACTTTTTTTAAAAAAAATGCAAAGTCATCACCAAATTAAATTTGGTGAGTTCTGTGAATCACAAGGCGGTTTAAGTCTTAACTCCTTTTATGTCACGCATGGAGTAGTTGCAGGTCCAATTAAAATTTAGGTACCTAGACAAATATTTGTCTATATACATAGTAGAAGTTGATGTATTTTATTTGAAATGGAAGGATTAAATGACAAAAAGTTTAATATCATATTTGTCTGGATGCATACACTACAGAGTGTGCCTAACAATTAGTTACGCTAGACTAAAATTTAAATCTACGTTTTAATTCATACTACGTTTGAACAGTCTCAAACTAAAGTTTTACATGATTAAAGTTTAATTTAGTGATCAAACAGACCTATAATATAGTATATATAGTATTTTTTTGGTGGTACTATCTCTAAACTCGTTTGTTTCGTGTGCACTTGTCATCATTAGTTTACTCCACTTAAGATAGAATTGTGCCCTTCAAAGTGAACAAAGATCCAAGCATAGCGCTAAATGATGAGAACACTCCATGGTTGCGACACGATCATGACCAGAAGATCACTGTTGTGCCTGCTTAATTTAATGTTGTTTAATATTGTGTATTGAGAAATAATTATGTAATAATTGTGACCGCACATTCATTCCAGTGTTGTATTGATCTGGAATTTTTTTCTGAGGCTTTCAAATTCCCTATGTGAAGCAACCGCCAAGTTTGAGATTTTTTCTGAATTGGTTTGGTACTTTTTCCGATTTAATTGAATTTCCGCGCAACTTCACCAAGTAATTCTATGTTGAACTGTGTCCACCCCAGAAAAGAGCCGGAATGGTGCCAAACTTTACCACATGGTCTCTTATGCCCTAGGAGACAAGTATTTGTGGAGGTCGCTGCAGAATTCCAATGTTTTCAATCTGTAATCCACCATAGTTTGTTTCCCGCCACACGAAGAAAAATATAGTAATAAAAATAATGATTAGAAAAACCTAAGATCTTGTGTGGGGTCATATTTTGGGTGTAAATGAGTGCCAAAAAAAAATCTCAAGCCATTTCGACAAAGGCGGAGTCCACGTGCTTCACAAAGGTATATGGAACCTTTTCATCGAACCATGTCTACACACCTGGGTTCTTAGGGACTATGAGGTCCAAGTGTCGTATTGGTCTCATACTTTTTCTTAGGCTTGCAAATGCCCTATGTGAAGCAACCACCAAGTTTGAGATTTTTCCGAATTGGTTTGGTATTTTTTTCGGTTTAATTGAATTTCCGTGCAACTTCACCAAGTAATTCTACGTTGAACTGTGTCTACCCTAGAAAGAGACCGAATGGTGCCAAACTTTGCCACATGGTCTCTTATGCCCTAGGAGACAAGTATTTGTCGAGGTCGCTGCAGAATTCCAGTGTTTTCAATCTGTAATCCACCATAGTTTGTTTCCCGCCGCACGAAGAAAAATATAATAATAAAAATAATGATCAGAAAACCTAAGATCTTGTGTGGGGTCATATTTTGGGTGTAAATGAGTGTCAAAAAAATCTCAAGCCATTTCGACAAAGGCGGAGTCCACGTGCTTCACAAAGGTATATGGAACCTTTTCATCGAACCATGTCTATACACTTGGGTTCTTAGGGATTATGAGGTCCAAGTGTCGTATTGGTCTCAAACTTTTTCTTAGGCTTGCAAATGCCCTATGTGAAGCAACCGCCAAGTTTGAGATTTTTCCGAATTGGTTTGGTACTTTTTCCGGTTTAATTTAATTTTCGCACGACTTCACGAGGTAATTATACATTGAACTGCGTCCACCCTAGAAAGGATCCGGAATGGTACCAAACTTTTCCAAATGGTCTTTTGTGACATAGGAGTCAAATATCCTTGGTGGTTGATGCAAAATTCCATTGTTTTCGATCGGTAATTCACCATATTTTGCCTCACGCAGCACGAAGAGAAATATAATAATAAAAATAATTTTTAGAAAAACCAAAGATCTTGAGTGGGACTATATTTTGGGTGCAAATGACTACTAATAAAATTTCAAGCCATTTCGACAAAGGCGAAGTCCACATGCTTCACAAAGGTATATGAAACCCTTCATCGAACCATGACTATACACTTTGGTTCTCGGAAATTCCAGGGTTCATATGCATTCCAGTGTTGTATTGGTCTCAAACTTTTTCTCAACATTGCATATGCCCTGTGTGAAGGAATCAACAAGTTTGAGATTTTTTTAATTGGTTTGGTACTTTTTTCCGATTTAATGAATTTCCGATTTTTTACAATATGTTGTGAATATTTAAAAGAAAAAAATAAAATATTTATGTTACATATTTTTCATGTGTGCAATAAAGCCAAAGCAACTCTAGTTATTTTTTAAAAGATTTTATGACTTCTATGTAATTTACTGCACATATAACTAGACTTTAGACATTAAATAAAATGAAATATTAAAAAAATCAAAATTTTCGCGCCTACATTTTCGTTGCCCGCCAAAATATAGCTAGGTCTAACCTTTACTCCCAGTTGATATTACAAACCGGGAGTAAAGAACTTTTAGTCCCGGGTGGATTTAGGAACCGGGAGTAAAAGTCTGGACCTTTACTCCCGGTTGATATTACAAACTGGGAGTAAAGGACTTTTAGTCCCGGGTGGATTTAGGAACCGGGAGTAAAAGTCTGAAGTATATTACCAGCCCCTTCTCCTTCCCCCGTCCGGCTGGCTGCTCTCCAATTCTCTCGATCCGATCTGCGCCGCCGTCCGCCCGTCCGGGTCCTGCTTTCGGACGCTCGAGCTCTTCCCTCTCACAGCGCCACGGCGGCATCCAGGGCCGGAGCTGAGCACATTGCTGAAGGCAACCATGCTGATATGGTCGTGGGCTCCACCGCCTCCAAGTCGCTGGCACATCCGCGTGCATGGCAGCTACCCCCTTCCTCTCTCCTTGTTCCTGTGTGCCACTTGCATCGGCTCGACACGGAAGAGGAGATACAGAGGCCCGATGGGAATAGCAGGAGACCCGGCGGTGGTGTGTTATCCTTAGCTCCCCTCTGCCATCGCTGCTATTCCATCTAGCTAAGCTCTCCCATGTCAACTATCATAGCAGAGGAGGGCATGCAGACAAGGTGCATGACGAAATGTCACTGCAGGTTACAGCAGCTGACAGCTAGACTAAGGGTGGCCTCAAGGTTGCTGCTATGAAAAAGAAGATTAAATTGCAACAAAACTCCATGTCTTGAGCATTAATCTATTGTCTTTCTCCTTTGATTCATTATGACAGTAAGCACCCCAAAGGTTTGCATCCTTATATTGCTTCAAAATTCTTCACAAAGAAATTAATGGCCTGATATACCTAAGTACTTGTTTTCATAAGTGAATCATGTCTTGTTGCTAATATGTTGCATTTCAGCTTCATAGGTTGTCCACGTTGCGGGTCTCACTTTCTTACTGATTGGATGGAAATCATAGTTAGTCTGAACGAACTCATCTAATATGTTTTTATTGTTGCATCGGAAGAGATTAATTTAGTGTGTTCCTCGCAAAAAGAAGATTAATTTAGTGTGATGTAATTAGTTTTGATGGCCTGACTTGGTAATTTAGCATGAATTCATGGCTGGCAATCGCACAAGAATGGATACATAGTCGGTGGATCTTGTTGTGTTCTGTTTTCAGCTAGTCTCATAGGTTCACCACAAATGCAGTTTCATGTATATACAATTGATTTTAATTCAGATTGGAGTATCACTTGTTGCTGCAGCAGTACTAATGACTAGAGTACTAGAGG
Organism: Saccharum spontaneum; assembly: GCA_022457205.1. Classification (NCBI taxonomy): domain Eukaryota; kingdom Viridiplantae; phylum Streptophyta; class Magnoliopsida; order Poales; family Poaceae; genus Saccharum; species Saccharum spontaneum. The sequence goes on from CM039596.1 coordinate 17,359,724, forward strand.
ATCACTTGATACTTTTTTCAACAATTAACACCATTTAATCCCTTTTTTCAGATTGGGCTAATGACTAGAGTACTAGAGGATCACTAGATACTTTTTTCCAACACTTAACACCATTTAATCCTTTTTTTCAGATGGAGTACGTATCACTTCATACTTTTCAGATTGGAGTACGTATCAGTTCATACTTGACCTGCTGTTAGTTGTGCTTGCTTGGTGCTAAAATTAAGTATCAAGATATCTTGACAACGTCAAGTCAAGATGGCCTAATGCTGTCCAAAGATGATGGTTAAGATAGCAGCTGAATGTCTGCTGAAGCCACAACATTTTTTGGGTCTGTCTACCCTGAGTGATTTTCACCCTCCTATCACTCGGGTGACAATAGCCTTAAAAACACCTGAATTTAGCATGCAAAGGAAATCGGGTGACAGGAGCCAAAGAAATAATAGATGCGCTCTATTAGTTCAATTTTCCTATGTTGCTTCCTATATGTATCAATTTACCTATATCGGATCAGATACTGAATCTGTTTTCTCCTAAAGTGGGTTCTGCGGCAGCCACAGGGGACCAATCTCTGTGAATACTATGTTTGTGAGTTCCTGAAGTCGTGCTAAAAAAAGTCTAGAGCAAGAAAAAGTACGTATCTAAATACTACTACTTTTTCTTGATTTATCATTATTCTTGATATATATACTAATAATTTTTCTTTTGCTCAAATTGTAGACTAGACATTTGAAAGAGAAGACCCTGCAAATACACCATCTCAAAGCAATGCAAGAGACGATAGCAGGATTTCTTAATGAACAGGTCTTAAAGCCCGACGCCGAGTTCTACTTTAACCCCGATGAACAATGGCTTCCAAAAAACTAGGGTCATGATAACTTTATTTTGAATGTAATGGGCCATGACAACTTGTTATCGGATCCAAAGGGCGGACACGACGATGAAAGTATACAATGCAAGCTTGTATTATATATGCTGCATAAATTGTTTGTATATACTTTCTTTTTAGTTGGGTTACTCGCGTACATTGCTCGAAACCAAACTTTACTATACGCACGTGTATGCATATATTATTTGTAGGGCAAAAATCGTATACGAAAACCTATTTTAAAACCAAAATAAATTATGAATTAAAATGAAAAAGAAAAAGAAAAAAATGACTTTTACTCCCGGTTGGAATTACCAACCGGGAGTAAAGGTGTCTGCCAGGCCACGGGCCCAACTGACTCTTTACTCCCGGTTGGTATTACCAACCGGGAGTAAAAGTCCCCTTTACTCCCGGTTGTAAACCTTTACTCCCGAAAACGTAGTAAAGGGGTTGCCAACCGGAAGTATATGTCATTCCTGTACTAGTGTACCATCCTTGTCGAGCATGCCATCAGCGATCAGCTCCGGCAAGTCTAACCCTGCTTCCATAATGGCGGCGCACGATGCCCAAAGCATCGCCGTGCGCATGCTGGCCTTGTTGGCGACGCCGAGCACCAACGCCAGGGCATAGTCAACGACCATGCAGCAGAACTGGCTCTTTTGGACCATGTCCTCGACGGCCGCCGGCAGGGAAGCTCATGAGCGCACTGGTTAGTGTGCCAACTGCCGAGGTCATTACGGTCGCCGTCCCGTGGGAATCCGTCGGAGACAGAGACGAAGCGCACCCGGCCTGATTGTGGTGGCGCTCCATCATCTTGTCCTGCCACCAGCTCTAGCGACGCGGCTACGAGCTGGCCGTGGATGTGGTCCGTGTTGACAAAAGTGACGGCAAAGCCATGGTCGGCGAAGCAGTGCGCGAGCTCGAGCAGTGGAAGGACGTGGCCCTGCGCCGGGTAGGGGATGAACAGAGCGTGGGTTGAAGAAGGCATGATCGAGTTGTGAAGTGAAGTGCGTCGGGTACTGCTGCCTTCGCTCCTCGCTCGTGTATTAAGAGCGCAGTTGGCTGTCTTTTTTGTTTCACACATGCCGGATGGCGGTGATGCTGACTGACGTACGTCACTAATCATATGCTTTGTTTTAAATTAATTATCCAACTGCGACTCCTTGTCAAGCCACAAACTAACAACCTCTATCCACACCATCTCAAGTTCTATCTCAACATGCAAGACATCCACATCATGTTCCACTAATAGTCATGTCATGCCACTAACTTCCAACCTCTTAATACAAGCTATCCACGTCATGTCAAGTTCTGTCTTAACATGCAAGACATCCACATCATCCTCCACTAATAGCAATGTCATGCTACTAACTTCCAACCTCTTAATGCAAGCTATCCATGTCATCTCAAGTTCTATCTCAACATATAAGACATCCACATCACGTTCCACTAACTATCCACGTCAGCTTTCACTAATAGACATGTTATATCACTAACTTTCTTTGTAGGTCCAAACCATCGACAACATTCACCATATCAATTTGGTGAGTGTAATTGATTTCTGCACAGAGAAATCGCATAGGCTCTTGGTTTATGAGTACATGCCCAAAAGGATCCTTGGACCAGTGGATCTTTAGCCGGCACGGTGATGGCGACACTCCTTGCCTGGATTGGCAAACATGATGCAAGATTATTGCTCATATAGCTAAGGGCCTCTGTTATCTTCACGAGGAGTGCATGAAGAGTGTTGCTCACCTGGATGTGAAACCATAGAACATCCTCTTAGGTGACAACTTTGACGCTAAACTCTCTGATTTTGGACTGTGCAAGCTCATCGATCGGGATAATAGCCAAGTGGTTACAAGAATGAGGTGCACGCCTGGATATTTGGCTAGTGGCGGAACTAGGGGGCTAGCAGGGGCCATGCCCCCCCCCCCCCCGAATGCCTGAAATTTTCTTGAATAATCCTGCTGCAGCCATTGCAGCATTAATTATTTCCAAGTGAAGGAGCTGTTTAGTGTGTTATCTCCATGCCTTATCTTCATCTCGCCCCCCCTAAATCTTTTTTCTGGTTCCGCCTCTGTATTTAGTTCCTGAATGGTTGACATCGCACATCACAGAAAAGGCTGATGTGTATAGTTTTGGTGTAGTGGTGATGGAGATCATCAGTGGAAGGAAGAACCTAGACACTTCTTGGTCTAAAAAGAGCTTTAATCTTATTACCTTGCTGGAAGAGAAGTTGAAGAGTGATCTATTGGTTGATTTGATTGATATGTGCAGTAGTAGTGACGGTAAGGCACACAAGCAAGAAGCAATTCAGATGATGAAGCTTGCAATATGGTGTTTGCAGATTGATTACAAATGAAGGCCTAAAATGTCTGAGGTCATAAAGTCTTGGAAGACACTATGAGTGCCAAAACTAACATAGATCACAACTTTGTTGTGACAAATCCAGCAAGCTTTGGTGCTCCTGGAATTGCGAGCATGTCAGCTCCACCTGTAGCCTCAGAAGTGTCTTTAGGAGCATATTTAGTTTTATTCCAGGTGGTTCTTTAGGCAGGGGCGGAGCCTAGGGGTTAGGCAGGGGGCCCATGCCCCCAATGAACGTGAATTTTTCACTAAATTTTTTAAAATTTAAATAAATTTTGAAAATTCAACACTGTTGGCCCCCCTAACATTCAAAAAATCGACTTCGGGCTCCACCCCTGTCTTTAGGTGGCTTCATTTTTGTCACATCCTTGGGCCTTTTCTTCATCTTGCATAGACGACACCTGCAGCAGTGCTAAGAGATGCAACCGGAAGAGGAGGAAGCAGAGTTTGGGAGGCTACCGGGGATGCCCAGAAGGTTCACATTTGAGAAGCTACAAGAAGCACTGATCAGTTCAGAGAGGAGCTCGGGGAAGGAGAATTTGGGTCTGTTTTCAATGGATGTTTAGGTGAGGAAGTAATTGCGGTGAAACGGTTGAATAGAATGGGTCAGGGAAAGAGACAATTCTTGGCAGAGGTTCAGACCATCAGTAGCATTCACCATATCAATCTGGTGAGGGTAATTGGTTAAGTTTCTGTGCAGAGAAATCGCATTGGCTCCTGGTTTATGAGTACATGCCTAAAGGATCCCTGGACAGCTGGACCAGTGGATCTTTCACCAGCACGGCGATGACGACACTCCTTGTCAGGATTGGCAAACGCGATGCAAGATTATTGCTCATATAGCTAAGGCCTCGCTTTTCTTCAAGAGGAGTGCATGAAGAGAGTTGCTTACATGGATGTGCAACCACAGAACATCCTCTTAGATGATAACTTGGACACTAAACTCTCTGATTTTGGACTGTGTAAGCTCATCGACAGGGATAATAGCCAAGTGGTTATGAAAAAGAGCTTTCATCTTATTACCTTACTAGAGGAGAAGTTGAAGAGTGATCAGTTGGTAGATTTGATTGATATGTGCAGTAGTAGTGACATTCAGGCACACAAGCAAGAAGCAATTCAGATGATGAAGCTCGCAATGTGGTGCTTGCATATTGATTGCAAACAAAGGCCTAAAATGTCTGAGGTCGTAGAAGTCTTGGAAGGCAGTATGAGTGCCAAAACTGACATAGATCACAACTTTGTCGTGACAAATCCAGTCAGCTTAATTAGGTGCTCTTGGAATTGTGGAAATGTGAGCTCCACCTAGCCTCAGAAGTGTTAGGCCCATGGTGAGAGACTGAGGCAATTTATATGTGTAGAGAATTTAGCATTCCTGTCTAAAAAAATCTGTTCAGTGAATGAAATTGTGGAATATCACACCGTTGTAAACTGCCTGCAGTCTACAGCAGAAATTCTGCTTCTCATTCTTATATCTAAAACCAATAGCATGTCCTAAAATGGTTACTCATGAAGCAGCAGAAAGGAACGCACAGGCATGAAAGCAAAAAATGAGAGGGCTGCATACAGTTGAAAGATTAATGTATACTACTTATATATTATGCATGTCTGTCTTTGGAAATGCCTCCTCACCTCGGAAGTGAAATTGTTCGGGGTCAGCCCAAGTGTGAACCATCTGCTTTCGTCGAACAAACTGTCTTTATATATAGCATTATTCAAGAGATGCAACGCTCGAAGAGGCCTTGAGGAGTAGTAAAACTAGAGGAGACAGTTCCTTGTGTGCCTCTAAAAAATATGGTCTGACTCGTATGTGCCATTGAAAAGTTTGTTGTGACTCCTATTCCCGCTTTTAAATTTTTCTTCTCCCTGGTGCCACTTCCGTCAAATGGCTGTTAACTTCCTGGCGGAAAAGATTTGTACATGTGTCATTTGGTTATTTTTAGACAATCCCCTATGTGCCACTCCATACCTAACGGTGCTAGCCAGGAAGTTAATAACCACCTGACGGAAGTGACATCAGGGGAAGAAACATTCAAAAGCAGGTATAAGTGTCACAATGAACTTTTCAGTGGTACATATGGGTCGACCATCTTTTTCAGGGGCACACAAGTGGATCGCCATGCTCGAAAAGGTCCTGGGTTTATAGCATTGCGATCCAGCTACTTGTCGGCATGCAGTAGGGCAAACTTTAAATAGCCAGCTACGGCATTTAGCTATCTATGTCTTAGAACAGGCTATAGCTGGCTATTAGTGGCAGCTAAGGCCTAAATTGTACATGAAAAAACTTAGCTAAATCCTTCTCAAACAGCTATAGCCGGAGGTAGTGGAAGCAGAAAGCTATAGCAGGAGATTTAAAACCTTCAGCAAAACTCTAGTACAGCATCTTGTTCATCCAATTAGCCACACACACCCATGAGATCATAATTCAATTCTTATAGACGCATGGAACCCGCGGACAGCAACCTTTTGGAAATTGAAAGATATCTTTCTCACATGTACAGCTTCTATTTACTAAAGTTTGCCCTCACGTCGGCAAATAGGGTGTCAGGTTCCAAAATTTTCAAGAGCCTGTAGCCGGCACTCCGGCAGGTTGATTATTAGTTTCGTAGAAATGTAAAGTGTGTGACAATATGTATCACGGAGACCATTTCCTCACAAAAGGGGTACGCTTTGGACACTTGCATGTCGCATTCAAATTCCAAGAAATATATATACTCTCGTGCCGGCATGGAATCCATAATTGTTCTGATACTCATAGGCAACATTTTGGAAATACTCAGCATCGTGTTTTGCTCCATACGGCACTACTGCTACATAATAGACCATCAGAATAATTTTAAACCGATACTTGTATATCGTTGTTGGTTCGTAACCGACAAGTCTAACCGACAATAATCGATAATTATTATCAATGTCCTTACCGACAGTGATTTTACTAATTTGGACCCCAAATTTAGGTCTCGGACCAACAGCACTAGCTAGCACGACACGTCCTAGCTCGAGGTCCAACGGCGAACAGGGCTTGGAAACGATGACTAGTGGCCGTATGGCGCGCGGGGCTAGTGACTCGAGGTTCAGCAGCACTCGAACCTCGGCTAGAGGTCCGGGTGGCACTCAAGACTCGGGGCCATCTGCTCGAGGTTCAGCTAGAATGTCCGGTGGTGCTTAGGGCTCGAGGTCGATTGCTGGGCGTGTGGTGTGCGGCTTGGCGGCGTGACGGCCAGCGGCACGCGAGTCGAGCCGCCTAACATTTGCTGCTTTTTTTTTTTGGTGAAAATGGGCATCACTATTGAGTCGCATCTGGCACTGAAACATCGGAGACATCACTCCTGCTTGCCCAATGTCGCCCCTTGTTTAGTTCCCTTAATTCTCCCCTAAATTTTACTATGCAAAAAGAAGATTTCCCATCACATCAAAATATCGGCAAATGCATGGAGTACTAAATGTTGATGAAATCAAAAACTAATTGCACAGTTTTGTTGTACTTTGCGAGACGAATATTTTAAGCCTAGTTAGTCAAAATTTGGATAATTTTTACCAAATATAAACAAAATGCTACAGGAATTCTGATACAGTGTTTTTCTCCCCAATTCACTGAACTAAACGAGGCCCGGATCGAAATCCAACAGTGAAGGCCGGTTTGGAACCGACAATAATTGCCCTTTGTGGGATAGTGGTGTCAGAAGGCGAGCGGGTACCTTGTGTCACTCCCACTTAGTCTTGGCCAGTATCATGGACAAATTAATAATCCAGTTTATCTAGGTTAGGAATTTGACAAAAATAACGATTTTCCTTCTTGTTTGTTTACATGTTCAGATGGTTTGAGGGGGAGAGGGGGCACCTTAGAGGGTGTAAACAGGCAAGCCGGCAATGTATATTGGATTGCCATTATGTAAACATATGTGACATACAATACATATATAGAGGGGAAACAAATGTGTCAAATACAGTGGGAAATAACACTGTTAATAATTTGTGGAAACATTCAATTTTGAAACTTATTCTGTAGCCACTTTGAGTTACGATAACTTATTTTGTAGCCACTTTGAGTTACGATAATTGTTATGCTAATTTACGAGATTATAGTAACTCCTAATTACTATGTGATTTACTATAACATTATAACATTATGGTAAATATCACATGTGTTATAGTAATTCAACTATCGTAAATATATACTGACATTGTTGTAAATTAGTATATAAAATTATCGTAAATAGAGGTGGCTACAAAATAACTTATTTTGTAGCTAGCTATAGAGTATACTCTCCCTATATATATATATATATATATATATATATATATATATATATATATATATATATATATATATATATATATATATATATATATATATAACCGAATTGTTATACTGAACAGACCTCAGTATTGTTCAGTATTGTTCAGTATTTCGTGGTCCTAGGTGTAATACTCTGATCACTGTTCAGTACTACTCAGTATTTTTTCTGCTCAGTTTTGGCTTGCGTTGTAAAATAATATTCTACACCTAGTATATATATATATATATATATATATATATATATATATATATATACACACACACACACACACACACCCATCATGTATTGTCATAACAACTCGCCTCTAGAAATATGTTTTCAAATAAAGATGGTTGTGTGACTGGCTGTTCAAATTTTCCGTTTCTATAGGTATTTTGTTAGATGAGAGATTGTGCCCGCTATACATGAAATGTTATTTCAGCTGCGTAAAAACATTTTTCAGTAGTGGTACGTAGTTGGAGAATTAATTTAAAACAAGCATATGATTAGTGACGTACCTCAGTCAGCATCACCGCCGTCCGGCATGTCTTCTGAAATAAAAAACACAGCCAGCTGTTTGGAGGATCACCTCCATCTCATTTTTTTACAAGTAAATAAAGTTCTAGTCTCTACCATCCGATCTCCATCTCATATTCTTTACCTATAGAAAAGAAAAAGGATTTATTTTTTGCAGCCTGGTCCAGTACTGATGAGCATTACGAGTTAGCACTTCCTTAAATACACTAGTGAGGGAAGGCACCAGTACTACGTACCAACAATTCAGCTACTAGTTGTTCACTTCAGAACTCAAGCATGCCTTCTTCAACCCACGCTCTGTTCATCCCCTACCCGGCGCAGGGCCACGTCCTTCCACTGCTCGAGCTCGCGCACCGCTTCGCTGACCATGGCTTCGCCGTCACTTTCGTCAACACGGACCACATCCACGGCCAGCTCGTAGCCGCATCACCGGATCTGCTGGCAGGACAAGATGGACCGCCACCTGAATCGGGCCAGGTGCGCTTGGTCTCCGTCTCCGACGGCTTCCCACCGGACGGCGACCGTAACGACCTCGGCGCGCTAACTAGCGCGCTGATGAGCTCCCTGCCGGCGGCCGTCGAGGACATGATCCAAAACGGCCAGTTCCGCTGCATGGTCGTCGATTATGGCCTGGCGTGGGTGCTCGGCGTCGCCAAGAAGGCCGGCATGCGCACGGCCACGCTCTGGCCGTCGTGCGCCGCCGTGATGGCCGCGGGGTTAGACTTGCCGGAGCTGATCGCTGATGGCATGCTCGGCAAGGATGGTAAGAACTGTGTATAGAAACATTAATAAGATTTTTGATTCGTTCAAAATTATTGGTAGCAGATCCAAGCTAATTAAATCCTCTGCGTTGCAGGTTTACCGACGGGCAAACAGATACCTCCAGTAGGCGACCTACAGATGAACCTGGCACCGCTCGCCTGGAACGCCGCCGGCACGGAGGAGGCGCAAAAGCAGATATTCCGGTGCCTCAACAACATCCTCAAGGCGCTGGGGCAGGACACCGTCGACCTTCTTCTGTGCAACACTGTCAAGGAGCTCGAGGAGGGCATCCTGTCCAAGCACCCCAGCATCGTCCCAATCGGGCCATTGCCGACGGGTCTCCGTGAGGGAAAGCCCATCGGGAATTTTTGGGCAGAGGACGATAGCTGCCTGTCATGGCTGGACGCGCAGCCCGACAGGTCAGTTGTCTACGTGGCCTTCGGTAGCATCGCTGTGCTTGACGAGGAACAGTTCCATGAGCTCGCTCGTGGGCTGGAGCTGTCAGGGAGACCATTTCTTTGGGTGGTCCGTCCTGGCTTGGCCAGTACTGCCAATTTCCCTGACGGATTCCTTGAGACCGTCGAGAAACGGGGCAAGATTGTGACATGGTCACCACAGCATAGGGTTCTTGCCCACCCGGCGGTCGCCTGCTTTGTGTCCCACTGCGGGTGGAACTCGGTGATGGAGGGGGCTAGGAACGGGCTGCCGTTCCTGACCTGGCCGTACTTCGCTGACCAGTTCATCAATGAGAGCTATGTCTGCGACGTTTGGAAGACCGGCCTCCGCCTGGTGAAGGATGCCGGTGGTGTTGTGGTGAGTGAGCACATCGCTGCGTGCATAGAGGACCTGCTGAATGATCTGGCGACCGTGTCTAGGGCGTTGGAGCTGCAGAAGGTTGCTTCTAGTAGCATCGGCAAAGATGGCACGTCATTCAACAATCTGACGGCCGTTATTAACGCCATGAAAGAATGATGAGACTAGATGCACTCATCATCAGCCAGTTGCACGCGTCAATAGATTGAGCATTAAAGAGCCTGTCATTCGCCAAAAAAAAAAAAAAACGGCTACGATCAGTTTCCTATATCCAGCAATATACAGTATTGTTTTGATTGGAACAAGCAACAGTAATGACTGCATATCCGTCAGTTTCATGGCATTCGTCATTTGAATTCTTAAACCATTTTTCTCTCAACAACTGATATGAGAGTACAAATATGACGACTCACTAAACTTGTGTGGTTATCAGAGAATTCTTAAACCAGTTTTCAAAGATCACTACGATTCCAAATGATTTGCACAATGAAACGTAGACCAATTAGGAAAGTAGCACACTGAACTTGTGTGGTTATCAGACTGTTTAACCCTATATGTACAACTTTATAAATAATCTTCACCCATGTTTCATCACATGTATATTATTAAATATATAATTTCATAAATAATTTTATGGAAGTTGGTGTGTGTTCCAACATCAATGATTTTGCATGGTATGCATGCATTGCTCTTATATTTGGCAGGCACCACGACCTCGATATATGGAGTCACGGAATAAATTGAGCTTTTTATCTGTATGGCATCAGAAAAAAAATATATCTTCCTTATATGACTCTTTTTTTTTGTTTGAACTTACTTGTATGGCCCCAAAACGAAATTTCCTTCCTTCTATGGCCTTCCATCTAATTTTGCCACTTGACGATGTTAAGTCTAGAGTAAATACCCATGGCAAAAAAAAATGCAGTGTTTTGTATTTGGAGTAATATTACGCAAATAAGCTCACCTATAACAGTACAAGGAAGATGCATTATTGGTACCTATTACTGAATGTAGTAACTTCATTTGACTGCGACCTGTTGCACAGTGCACACTAGTAGACCACAATGAGTTCGGACTACCATTATTAGGCTTGTACTAGTCACGAAACGACAAATTAAAAAAAAATCGATATGTAAGGTCTATGGAGCACACTTCTATCCATGACCATGTGGTTGTTGTACTTAAACCAAATCTGTATGCGGACTGTGGTTGCTTCGGATCAGCAACATTTGGAGCACCAATCATGTGCCAGCTGTGAGTGACCCATTGTTTGCAACGAAAAAAAACAAGCGTGGCAGAAACAAGGAACGGCACGAGGCGAACCGGCATTCACAAATCACAATTCACAGCGTGAGGACCTGAAGGAAAAGTCGATCGACACCGCCGCGCTAGGCGTTGCGTCGTTGCTTTGCCTGCTACCCGTGCACAGCGGCTCGCCACGTGTGCCTGGGCATCTGCGCCGTGGCGCATGCATGCATGCAAACTGCGGGGGTGTTTGTGTACTTGATTATGTGTCTTATTATATACTACTACTATATTACCCGTGCTAACGCTACGGTGACATTTAAGATAACATAAATTAAACAACCAAAATGGTGTATATGCTTTGATTATTTTGAAAAATCATCGATCACATATTATAATATTAGAATACAAACAACATGATTCTGATGACGAGTTGATACCAAATAAAGATTACTTTCATGACAACAATGATATCAGAATATAGTGGATACATATACAACCACGACCACATTATGACGAGTTTTTCACATACAACAAAAATAGTTTGGCAAACACCAAGAATTTTGCACGGGAAGATATCTCCCCCTTCCACATTCTCTGCACACATCATCTGTCTCACGTTCTAGCAGTTCCATATCCTTTGATATTTTCAAATATTGCCAGCTCATGCAATGATACTCCATTTGATGTGAATATGTTATCATACCTACCAGCAATGTACCAAAGTAATAAGGTCAACCATGATAACCCTGAGTCGGCATAATTTAAACACAAGAATGTAAAGACTTAAGGTTTGCTCCTTGATCCCTCGCCCCCATGAGCTCCAAATACCGATGGTCTTAACCCAAAAATTCTGCACAAAAAAATTGATTTTTGTATAATATACTACTCATGCTAACGCTTCGGGCCACATTAAGTCCAAAGTTTCAGCTAGGATTAGGAAGCAATTGATTTACACCAAACCATTAACCAAAATCATTGATTTATACAGCCGGTAACTCTTCTGATTTCTGAACAATCAGACGGCTACTGTCAGTTAAAAACAAAGAAAGTTCAGGTGCCGACCGATTCACATTTTCAGAAAAAAAAAAAACTGGAGTACTTCTGAAGCAAACTCTTGGATCTCGCCTATTTTCCTCATTCAGATTTGTCAATCTTTTGCATAATATATAGTATATTGCCCGTGCTAACGCTACGGATCACATTAAGTCCAAAGTTAATTGATCATGAATAAAAATGAGTCTTTGTAGTACTTCTGAATACAAAATGACTTAAAAACTGAAACCAGTAGTACTTGTGAATGCAAAAACTGAACGTACTTCACTTCAAACCAGTAGTACTTGTGAATACAAAATGACTACAAAACTGAAGGTGCAACCAGCCTACCATGCACACCAACATCTCAGTTTTCACATACAAAATTAAAGTTTCACCAACATAGACATGTATAGACATGTATCATAGAGCACATACATCACTTCCTACTCAAAATAATGATCAAAATAGCAAATTCCAATTGGGCAGGTTAGTTCAATTTGGCAGGCACCACCAAGTTATACTATCTGCAGTTCTGCACACCCATCTAACTCATGCACAGGCTGAGGGAGACCTCCCAAGTTATACTTGAGGGTGTATGGGCCGCTCTCTAGTGACCTCCCAAAGATCGAAATGGTCCATGGTGGCATGAGGATGAATCTCTACAGACGTCACAGAAGAATGGAGCCAGTTTGTTCAGGGACAGCAAGTTGATTTTTTGCAGGGAAAAATATAAGTCAAAGTTACATCGCCTTACTGTGCAGTATTAGTTCATCTATGAGATTGTTGTAGTATTCCAAGCCTTTTGGGTTGTTCTTTCCTCTTCCATCTACACAACAACATCACAATTGTTTTTTTTAAAAAGGGAAGACTTACTACTGTAATTTTACCTACCTGGAATCAGCCGTGGCCAAGCAATCCTAGGTGTTCTCCCATCCTCTGCAGCTGCCACTTGCAACGAAATCTCAGGGAACTATTAGCATCAAGCTAGATCCTACTCGGAGGACCATGGGGGCGGGGTACCTGGAAAGCCGAGGACCCTGCGCCAAAGACGAACCTCTCCGGGAAGTCACGCCGGGTAATCGCGGAGGCACTCGTTGGCATGACGCCGACGCCGTCGGCTGCGACCAAGAATACGAGCAGACGCAGCAGCAAGCTGTGTGCTGTGCGCCCACAGTCGTCGGAGTATGGCTGGTGAACTTGGACTCGAGGCAGAACCATTGCGGGTGAATCAGGAGGATGTTGGACTCGTCGACGCTGGAGTCGCCGATGAGCACAATCTTGAGGAGGTAGTCGTACTCGTTGTCCACCCGTTGCGCCAATGTCAGCCAACCACTGCCCACTGCCGCGGATCCTGCAGCACGCATGCACGCCACCGAGATCCACCGAATAATGAGAAGCCGTGGCGCGATGACGCGCTGCCGCGCGGATCTATGATCGGGTCATAGAATGGGGGGAGAACCACGGTGAATTGTGCATTGCGTACCTCGGATAAGACCGGAGGCTCTTGGAGGGATCGGATGCCGATGGAGGTGGAGGTGGCGACGAGGCCGCCATCGCGCCCCGTCCGTCCGCGGGCTCCCCTCGCCGCCACTGTGCTGCCATGGTGCGGCCAGCGAGCGAGCGCAGCACGCGCCGGGCCAGCGAGCACGGCACACCACGCGGCTTGGCGAGGGCCGCCTGGACCTAGAGACCGGGTGATGGACGATTAAATTTTGTATCGCTAGATATGTGCCGTGATTGCAGGAAGTGAGGACGTGGGCGCGTGGGAGGCAGGGTGAGAGAGAGGAGAGTGGGAAGCCTGACCATACATCTAATTGTAGCCCTTAGATCTTTCTTAGGGATATTTTAGACCCTTGATTTTGAAGAGGGAATGACGTTGGCAAGTATTCTATTATAGTAGAGATTATGTGTAAACTTATTTGCGTAATATTACTCCAAATACAAAATACGGCATTTTTTTGCTCGGGGTAAATTGGTCGTTTTACCCTTGACTTAACACCGTCAAGTAGCAAAAAAAAAATGACGGGCCAAGTAGCCATAGAAGGAAAGGAGTTTCATTTTAGGGTCATACAGGTAAGTTCAAATAAAAAAAGTTCATATAAGGAAGATGCATTTTTCCAGGCCATACAGGTGAAAGGCTCGAATAAATTATCTACTTGTTCCATTCAATCATTTTTTTTAATTTTCAAAAACCTCACAGTGAAAAATATGTTAACATATAAAAGTTCAAATAAACTGAACTACCAAGAGATATTACATGTATAATCAATTTAATATTGTACACAATGTCAATCCATTTTTTTATAAATCTCATCAAATTAATTTTTTTTTACTTAAACAATGCTAAAGTGACATAAAATTAATTTCGACGGAAGGAGTATATGTATCCCTGGTGTCTGGTGTCAGAGCAACTCCAATAGCAGAGGGAAAGGAGAAAGGGCTGATAGCCCAGTGATAGGAAGTGGCTGATCACTTCCTGCCCGCGTAGGTTTGAGCCCCCGGCTCTGCACTCGTGTCTCACTGGGGTTTATCCCTAGGAATAAATCGTTGCCTCCCACGCATGATGCCATAAGGGTCAGCACAACGTGTCCATTGTCTACCGGACCAGGATGGTTCGGTCGATCTCATCAAGGACGCGGTAGTCTGTGTCTAGCTGTAGGTCCTGATATGTGTGTAGGGGTGTGAGTGTGTGTGGGCGTGCGTGTGTGTGGTGTGAGTGTGCACATGGATGGATACTACATCTTGTACTCAGCAAGGGAGGTAAAAAGGAGCAGAGGGAAAGATGGCACGTCGTTCAACAATCTGACGACCATTATTAACACCGTGAAAGGCTGATGAGACAAGATGAACTCACCATCGTCATCAGCCAGATGCAATGACATGCCAAATCAAAAGGCTTAATGCTAAAGAACAGCCTGTCATTTGTAAAAAAAAAAGTATGGCTAATGACCAAGTTCCTATACCCAACAATGTATTATTTTGCTATATATCTGTCAGTTTCATGGCATTCGTCGTTCGAATTATTCAACCCTTACAACTGATATGAGAGTACAGATATGTGACTCGCTAAACTTAGTTTCCGAAGGTCACTAAAAGGTTATATTCCAAATGATTTGCACAATAATGAAACGTAACACACGAAGCTCCAAAAGCTTATATGGGATGGCTTCCCATAGTTGTTGGTCCAAAATTATGCACCTGCCACTGTCTAGTACACGAAACATTTTCTTCTCGGCGGTGTTCTTTCCGCTCGCACGCGCTCGCTCGATGCCACTTCACCCAGGCGGCACTGCCTTCAGGATCTGAGACCTAACCAGTCATGGGTGTGGTAGGACTACGTCGTTGGCTGCCACCTCTGGTCCGTAACATCACGGTGACAACTCAACCGAAAGCAGCATCCTATGCACACAGGTATCAACCGAAAGCACCCAGGTAACCAGATGCATGGTCACACATACTGCTTTCATTTCACTTAACCAAGCTCCTCGGGCAGGGCATAGTCTAGAGCCACTTGCAGTACCTTGTGGAGTCTGCAGGCAGTCCCAAGGTAGTACAAGGTGTGGTTTCCGTAGAATTAAATGAACCTGCCACGTAAGACTGAGTTAACGAAGAAAGAGAAGAAAAGAAGAAACGGTTTCTCGATTGAGAAACGACGTCGGCTTGCAGTCCAACATTCAAAGAAACAGCGATTTTTGCGTTGGGAGGAAACGGGTCATATCTTCCACGCGGAGCCCGCGATTGGACTGCTATGCATGCCACTCGTCGCCGAACATGCAAGCCGCGCGCGCACAACGTGGGTGGACTCACCTAGCCACGCGCATCTGTCGCTGTCGTCGCTCGCCTCGGCCGCTCAACACCGCCCGCGCATGCCGCGCTGCCGGTGGGCGCACACGACCATCGTGCTGCTGCCTGCACAGGCCGTGCACGCCGACCCACATCTCGTCCACGCCTGGAATTAGATGAGGAAAGAGGCCTGAAACCCGCCGTGCTCTGCTGCCACACTCCACCCGCGCCACCAGCTGCACCTCCACGCCTGCCGTGTCGGTCGCATCCCATGCCGCACCACCGTCGCGCCCTCGTCTGGCCACACCTTTGCATCCACCGCGTCGGCCGCGCGCACCCTGCACCTCACCCAGCCGTCGCACCCTCGTCCTGCCGCGCGCAACACATACCGCGGCAGAGCCCGCATGACAACCACGCCCAGTGGACGGCCACACCCTGCCATCATGCGCCTGCATTTGGGTAAGATGGAGGTAGAGGAAGGAGTGGATGGTGGACGAGAAGCGCAGATGGAGAGAGAAGACGTTGATTTAATTTCCGGGACCACCTCAGAGCAACTCCAGCAGTGCACCTAAATCAGGGCCCCAATATCCGATTTTGATGTTCCCCCTACTTTTTTGTTGGCTCTCTATTTTGCAATCTCCTCGAGCAGAAGCCCTCAAAAACCAAAGCTCCAAAAAATCCTTTTTAATAGACAATGACAATTGGGACCCACTTGTCATCCTCTGTTCTGACAACTGAGCTATCTCAACGTAACGGGGAAGAAAGAGTGATGGCAGCAGCGCCTACCGGTGGAGCGCCGGCGAGGAAAGGAGCCAGCCCTGGAGCAGCGGCCATCTTCCTCAGCGCCGACAAAGGGAAGGAGCCGGCCCTGCAGCAGATCCGGTGCCGGCAAGGAGAAGGAGCGGCCCTGCAACAGATCCGTGCGGGAGGGAGCACCGTCGCAGGTAGCAGGGAAGGGGAGGGAGGGCCGTCGTGGGAAGGGAGGCAACGAGCGGCGGAGGACCGAGCATCGCGCGGAGGGAGCGGAGGAGTAGCGCCCGAGCGGATGGGGGTTGGCTTGTTGGGCCAACGGGAATTGGGTCTCGGGTGAGATTTGGGTGTCCACCCCAAATTGGGGCTCTAGTAGGCAGTGACGGATCCAATATATAAGGTGTGCTGTCACCTGGATAGCAATGCTTTCAAGCATGGGCCAAGTACACTACTGTTTTACAGTGGGTGACAGCAGTCCAGAGTATGTGGTGACATCAGTGCTCTCTCAAGCCGGTCTACATCCTCTCAAATTGATAAGTCAACACACGAGATTTGTAGCAAAAGCTGATTACCTTCTCCACTTGCACTGAGGTGGTGTTTAAAACCACGGGCTAAAGTTTAGGGGTGTCATATTGAGTATTACATGAAGGATGTCATATGAGAGTATTCGGATAGTAATAATAAAATAAATTACAGAAGTCCTCAATAATCCGCGAGATGAATTTATTAAACCTAATTGATCCGTCATTAGAACATGTACCGTACCTTTACTGTAGCACCACATTGTCAAATCATGGACTAATTAGGCTTAAAAAATTCGTCTCGCAAACTAATCGCAATATGTGCAATTAGTTATTTTTTAGTCTATATTTAATACTCTATACATGTGTCAAACATCCGCTATGATAGGACTAAACTTTATGGGGAGGAACGCTCCATCTCCTGCTTTTAACGATTTCATTTGTGGTGTTTGAATATTTTCATTTGAGCCACAAAACAAAGGATATTCTGTTCATCGTTGATGTGTAGCAGGCCGAGCCTTTTGGGTTTTTTTTTAATCTTTTCCAAACTCCCTGGAGAGCACGGATGGCAGGCAGTTCTAGTAGGAAAAATAGTATTCTTTATTTTTCAAAAAACCAGTACAGAGAGCAGCGACCAAGGCGCCGCGCAAGCCAGTGCGTCTAAATGCCAATGATGGCTAGGTATTATGATTAGTGAGTAATAGCCCATGATCTCCTTATGCTAGGGAGGGCATAGCCGATTGTATAACACTAACCCCTTAGTGTGCCATGTTCGTGGCACGTCATTGTAACTTTCATAATTTCTCGATCTTAATATAAAGATGTGCAAACTTTTTACATATTCGAGAAAAAAACAAAAAACCAGTACGAGCGTATGATTTTTCTTGTTACTGCATAATTCGCTTGATTTATATATTGATGTCTAGATTATTTAACTATAGGTTGTTTTGGATTAATATGCCAGTTCATACAAATTGGTTTTTGTTACTTTAACTACAGTTATAATATAGTGTGAATTATGTATGGTTTTTGTGTGTATTATCTCATTATTGCAAGTCATGATTGTTAGTCCACAAGCTTAGGGTGACATCATTGGTGTGAAATCCTAGATATGCCACTGCTAGTAGGGGCCATGCTAGAGCTGTATTTTTTTTGCCTGGACACCCATATTTAGTTATAGGGGCTCAAGTAGGGGCCCTGCTGGAGTTGCTTTTAAGAAACCTGGAGGGTACAGTTTCTAAGGATGATTGGGACTGCCCTAATGGACTGAATTTTTGGGGTGTTTGGTTTGAGGAGTTAAAGTTTAACTCGCACTGTAGCACTTTCGTCTTATTTGACAAAAAGTTTCCAATCATAGAGTAATTAAGCTTAATAGATTCGTCTCGTAAAAACCTCTAAACTGTGTCAACATGCATGCAATTAGTCTACATTTAGTACTCCATGCATGTGCCACAACATTTGATGTGATGGGAGTTAAAATTTAACTCCCCAAACCAAACAGGGCCTTAATTACTTAGATCAGTAAGAGTCAGGGTGCAGCTTTCTCCCTGGTTGTGCTAACACGACTCAATTACGTGGGCCAGCAGTTTCTCCAAAAAAAAAAAACCTTACGTGGGGCCAGCAGAAGAAACCGAAGCGCAGCGCAGCTGCTGTCTATGCCCATCCTTGTCTCTGCAGCCCAGCAACAGCCCAAGATAGGGGGCGGTGCTGCTCTGCCTCGCTACTCTGCTTTCTTGAAACAGAGCAAGCTCATGCTTGCTACTCTGTTTTGCTGCAGCAGATCAAGTTTTGGCGTGAAGATATCATATCCCAATTCATGGAAGAAGGACGGCTCTTGCTCCAAGCAGCAGGGCAATCCATGTAGACATACAGCTTCGTTGAAAAATAAATCAGCTATATGTAAAGCATCATCACTCTTGTGATATGGTATGAAGTATGCCATTTTCTAAAAGTGATCCACAACCACAAATATGCTATCCCTGTGCCTCTTTGCTCGAGGTAGTCCCAAAACGAAACCTATAGAGATATCGCCAAGGAACACTAGAAAATTGAAAGAGGCATATAAAGACCACGTGGATTCAAGCGACACTCAGATTTGTTGCAAGTGGAGCATCGAGATGTTAGATGTTTAGACAATTTCCAAGTCAATTTAATCCGGAAAATTAATTGTATCATGATGATGACATATGAGAAAATAGGCAATAACATCATGGCTTCATATATGTTCATCCGAAAATCATAAGCATGATCAACATGATTATAAACATCAAACCGTGGCAAAAGGTATATACCAGCAAGATCATAAAACATGTATAAACCAAAGGCATGATGAAAAACATATAACCATGTAGGGACGAAAACAAAAATGATAATCTCCGATTTTCGAAAATCGTTTCGAGTTTTTTTTATGATTTTTAGGCCTAGACGGCAATGGTAGCGGCAATCGAAAAAACAAAAATGATAATGGTAAAAATAATCAGAAATGAAAGTGAAAACGATTTTGCCCTCTTCTGATCGTTTTCAAAGATTACCGTATTTAACCGGTAATTTACCGTCAGTAATTACCGATACAACACATACTTTAGGTCTAGTTGGTCCACATCTATGCATGCCCATCCAACATCAAACGCAAGCATATAAGGTAAAGATTTTTTTGGAAAGGAACTATACGGCATACAAGAAGGCAATCAGGCAATCAGCCAGCAATCACCTATTGTTTGACATGCATGAGGTTCATCTTTACGAAGACGCCTCCATTGGAGAAGGAACTCTAATAATTCATGTTTTTATCACTATGCTATATCAAGTTAACATAGAACTTGATCGTTTATTTGTGTCTTTATCAAGAACTGTCTTGCACTCGTGCTGCTGCGTGGTTTGCCACTGTTTGAGATTAAGATGGTGTGAAGTGTGTCGTTTTAGCTTGTGGTATATATCTTGTCAATTGTGGCTTTATTTATTATTGTCATGTGAGATGGGATGTGTTATATATGGCTCTTCTCATGTTCTATGGTTTAACGTGTTTATAATTTTTAGATATCGTTCTTATGAATTTCGATCGTTATCGATGTATTTTCGATCGACTACTATCATTTTCGAAATTACCGAAATATCGGTGTCGTATTCATTTCTGACTATATCGTATCGATTTCGTTTTCGAGAAAAAAATATAAAAATGAAAGTGATTTGGCCTCCTATCGATCGTTTCCGATCGTTTTCATCCCTATAACCATGTTATATAAAACATACTAGGAAGCGCACAAGCCATGAATATTACATAAACAGGAATAAACACATACCTCCATAGCATATTATACGCAACAGAGATAGTATAAAGTATGAATATCAAGATGTTAATACAAGATGATGAGTTTATGATGTACCCAGAGGAGGATCCCATGCCGAGGGCATTGAAGGCTGCATTCTCACTTGTACTACTCATGGTAGAATCAGTGAGTTGCTTGAAGTAGTGGATCGCAGTCGGTGCAGGGAGAGGATTGCAGTGCCGTCTGAGCTTCCAGGAAGAAGACGTCGACCGATGATGTGAAAAGGGGCAGTCGCGTAGTCGCTCCCCAAAAACCTAATCGCCCGCACACCTCGGGCAAGGTTCTCAGACAAGCGGTGGTTCCGGAGGCCGGGGAGATCAGGAGACGGTAACTCATGGGATTAATGCCAACCCACTTCACCATAATACAAAAGAGTTGAAACTCCCGCAATTATGAGAGGTGAGTGGCAAAACCGAGCCACGCCCGCCGCCTGCCTTGCCTCGCCCACGGCCCGGCCGCCGCCGGCGGCGCACGCGCGTGTGGCACGCCTTTATCCTTTCCTCATCCCACCAATATAGACGAATAAAATCCAACCATATAAGTTGAGTCAACATTTAGTCAAACTCCCATACGGTACAAATCATGCACCACATAATGTTACGGATCATAGAGTTTATTGATTTATTAAATGTATTATGGGCCAAGCCCGCAATAAATCCAACACGAGACACGTAGCTCGCAACATCACGTGCACATCTTGGGCTAAATTTGTAACACTCCATGTCTAAAAACTGCTTATATGGCCTAGCTCCACACGTGGAACGGGTCTGCATACGCGTAGTACCTCGCTTACACTCTCGTCCTCGCTTCATGTAAAAGGGTTAACCCAGATGTGCTACGTTTGGAACGACAAGGCTTATTATTAGCTAGTCCTCACCCTCCTAAATTTTCAAGGTGGTACTAAACCCACCAACAACAACTCCACATGTGCCACATGGGCTACATGGGGCCAACTTCACAACTACTACGTGATACTAATGAGCTAGGGTGTTACACTAAAAAACATGGTTGTCCAGCACATCCACCGATTTCTTCACTCTAAAATGTTGCATTAAATCTTGCCTCCGGCAAAAAAAATAATAAGCATACAGAGCTAGCCGGAACGCATAGCTTTTAGCACGATCAAGATGGCCACCATTAAACACATATTTATTCCATGTTCTTCCAACTTTAAAATTTTCAGAAGCATCTTTAAAATCCACATCAGTAGCATACAACTCTTTTATTCTTTTCAAGCTAAAGATTTTGTGATCAAATTGGGACAACATGGTATAATACCTAGATAATGCATGAGAAATGACATTGTTCTTATCTTTCTTGTGCTTAATTATGTACGGAAAAGATTCTATGAACGCTACACATTTATCATGTCGTTATTCAATTTTGATTGATTTTTGTTGATTCAAAGATCTCTCACACACCACAAGTGCTAGATCGCATAGATCACGAACGGACCGAAGAACACAGCAGAGCATACATGACTAGTCTGGCAGATCTAGACCTGGCACCGGCAAAAAACCCCGGCCTAGCCGACTTGTATAGACAACTTAGCCGACCTATCCTGGGCAGAATAGAATTTCTCCGGTTTTCAACCATGGAACAGTAGCTGTCACGTTCACGTAGTGAACAACGACAAAGTTTACAGGTAAACCAGCAAAAGATAACCAATTGTGCCTATGTGATGGAGAACGTTTAGTTTTCGGGTAAACTAGCAAAGGAGCCTAGGAGGAACCCCATTAGCACAATGTCGATGGTTACCCTAGGTCACCCAGCAACCCTAGGTCGTCATTGTATGGCCCCTTGGCTTTTTAGTATAAAGCTTGCGTACTAAAAAAATGTCTCCAGAACCAAAATAAAACTCATCATGGTGATCATTTCCGGTGTATTGGCCCATGCCTTTGCTTCCAAGGACAACATAAGCACATAATTCAATTGACCTTAATACTCAAAAAAAAGTTCGAGGTGACAAAACCTGCCTTTCAACTTCAAGAAGTGCTACGTAAAGGTGTGAATAAAATGCCTCAATTTATCCACTAGCTAGTGCATAGTATTTTAGAAAAGCCACAACTTTTTCATACAACCTCGTCGTAGGCATAATTTGTATATGAATACTGTAGATATCTAAGAGATCTACAATTTTATAGTTTATAATAATTTTATTTAAAGCTATCGGTACCTAAATAATCAATTTAATGATTATATCTACAAATGAACATCTGAATATTATTTACATTTTTTAGGTATCAAAGCGATCTCTAATGAAAAAGTCATAAATTATAAAGTTGTAGATCTGTTTTTTCTTTATAAATTTTTTATAAAGTTTATCTTCATTCAATTTTATATGTAGAAGTTATGAATTTTTAATTTATGATAAGCTCACAGAGAAAAGAAGATTGTGCCAATACAACCAATGGTAAGTACTGCGGTCATTCAATGGGATGTAGTAGTATAGTGTTGCAACTTTTTGATTTGGATAAACATTTTTTGCAGAAAAAATGAATGTAAAATTTTTTCGCTCATCCGCGTGCGTCTGAATAATGTGTTGATGGCCCAGATGGCCAGATCACGTTCAAGCTTGCTCGCTCTGCAGCGCAATCTCTCTCTCTCTTTTTTTTTTGTTGTTGAAAGGACAGCGCCAGTTTCTGATGGGCTGTATCCGATCCAACCTGGGCCCGGGCCTGGAAATGGCTGACCCCGCGTGCGCAACATATAGGACTGCCTGAAGGATATTGAGGTCTCGGCCGTCGGATGCAAATCTACAGCACAGGCACGTTACGGCACGAGCAAATGGTTGTCAGCCGTTCACCGAAATAATTTTTAGAGGCATCTTCCTTTTCTAACTGTACGTTTTCTTAGCACGCTGTCTCTAATCTTCGCGGAAGGCATTTCTCCAAGCAGTGACGCTCACCCTGAACATGGTCCGGTCCGGTTGTAACCCGGACCAATCCGTTAACCAGCCCACGACAAACCGAATAGGAAGTAACCCAGCGGGTTAGTTTGGTACGGTTCCACACCGCTGAACCCGAGCGACAGCGACGGAGAGGGCACCAGCGCCGCTCGGCAGCGTACCCGGTGCGCACCAATGGAGAGGCACAGCTTCGAGGTCTTCTCCAACGCCGGCCGCCGCACCTTCAAGCGCATGCCAAGCCGCGCTCGCGTGGTCGGACGTGATCTGGCCACCTGATCCTGCTCGCGGAGCTGCCCAAGCGCCTCACCACTCCAGGACAGGTCAAATCATTTGCAGGTCGGGCACTAGCAGGGTGCGGTAGTCGGACGTGATCTGGTACGGGTCGACGCCGGCGGCGCCCACCGCGCGAACTCCGTGGGCATCCGCCGCTTCCCGTCGCATCGCGGCCCCACTGCGGCTCCACCAACAATGCGTTTTCAGCGCCACGCGCCAGCTCCCCGACCGCGTTAAAGAACTGCGCGGCGCCCGGCCCGTCGGCGACGGCATGGCTGAAGCGGAAGCCAACGACAAATCCCCCGAAGGCGAAGGCGGTGACCTGGACAAGCAGGACAGGAGCGCGCTCGTCCTCCTCGCTGGCCCATGGTGGCCTGTCGCGGAAGCGATGGGCATCAAGGACTGTCGCGGCGGAGGCGCTTGTCCGGCCCGAGCTCTGGACTGTGTCGCTGAATACCGTGGTACCGCCATGCTGAACCCGTGGAACCCGTGGAACTTGCGGGTTCTAAACCGCGGGACTGCCCGTTCGTGGGTTGGGTCGGTTTTTGACCACAAACCGCATTAACGAGCCCATGAACAGGCTGAAGTGACGCCATTCCTCTCCTCTCTCATGCTCTACTCACCTTCTTCTCCCCATGCGAATGCCGAAGTCCGGGAGGGCGCGCAGCCACCGCCGGCGCCGCAGTGGTCCCTCTCGCCATCGTCGCGTGCGGCTAGCCTGGATGCGGCTCGGTTGAATGGCTCCACTGGGTGACCTTTCGATGGAGCCACACACCCGTGCAACAAGGCGGCAATGCAGCGAGGACGGTGGTCCAGCTCACTGTCGCCAAGGCGCACTAGGCGCGCGCGTGCCAGGTTTGATGGCGTGTATGCTGTTGGGTCAAATCTGGCCGGTCGTGCACGTGGCAACACTCTTATGTTGCTCGTGCCGTTAAGGTCAACTCCGGCCAGCTCAGGGGCGCTAGTGATACACATTCGACTCATGCCGCGTGTGGCTACATGGTGAGTAGAGGTGAGTTTGCTCAACTTGGGGTTACAGTTAGCTTCAAAACTGAGTTAGAGTTAGCTTTCAGAACTTTAGGGATATTTATCTGAGGATTCTTGGGACTATTGTCTGGATTTGTCCAATTACCTCATTCTAAATGCTTATCCCAGGCTAAAATATTGTTGATCAGTGATGAACTTTTAATTGTGTGCACATACATACTCTCCTGTATTTCTCCCTTTGATATATTATATATTATATCCATTAGTGATAGTGCACTGATCTATTATACCCCACCACCCCCCCTGGAAGGTTTATGGATCTGCAACTGTACACAATGAAATGGGCAGCATTGCAGTTTTTTGGCTCGCATGGATGGTTAGAATTGAATTTTGATGTGGAACCCCTTGGCAAATATCGGGAGTGTTTGGGTGTACGTGCCACTGAATGTAAAACATTAGACTGATTCGTCTTCTTGAAAGTGGATGAAGAAAAAAAATATCTGTCCATTACAGAAAAAAATATGTCTAACTTACAGAATCATAGTACTGTTCCAAATCTTGATCGGCCTGATGCATGGGATTCTTTGATTTGTGCTCACCCAGTTCGGTATGGACTAGCTACAAGGTCTTGAAATTAGCATTTTAAGAACATGTATATACTTGTAGGAAAACATCATGTGTATCTGTTAGGAATAACAATAGTATAAATAATGGAGCAGGGTATATCGATATATGCCACGTTTGGTTGAGAGGCTAGAAAATTGGCCTTGTTATCTGAAAACCGGAGCAATCAGTAGAAGGCCTGTTATCTAGTTTAAGCACTTGAAACATTTTAGCGGCGAACACCATGGATCAAGGCAGTGATAAGCGTGATCACTAGCAGGACCTTCAGCAGGATGGCCAGGTACTTGGCATGAGGTTTAAGAACAGCAGTCCTCACCGTTGTGACCATCATCAGATATAGCCCGAGAGCCATAGTATAGAAGAAAAAGAATCCGACTGCACTGACTGGCCCTACCATAGAGTTTCCAAAGACCACAGTGATGAGGCCGCCACAGTTGACAGTATCAGCTGATAACTCGAACCCCAAGCAAGCCTCAACAGAATGGCCAACATCATGGGTGCTAGGTGGCAGTATATTAAACTTCTGGGTCATTGGATTGCAAACGACATAGCGGTACCTATCAGCCCCAAGGCACCAGCATAGGATGAGGCCGCTGCAGCAATCTGAGACAGCTATATTTTCAGGGTTGAAGGACAAGAATTCGAAGGAGGGGGCATACACCAGAGACGCTGGTAAAGTTTCGATTGCCGTTCTCACTATCATAGAAGAAGCCGACCACAGTCTAGGGCAGTACCTAACGGTTGTTGGAGATGAGGTGGTTCTAGGAGCGACAGACATATTTACAGGAGAACAAGAAGCGGGTGGGGAGGCGGTGGAGGATCACCAGAACAAGATCCTCTATGAGGCTAGCCTTTGCATTCCTGTTGTTGGGGGCCACCTCCATTTCGAAGAGCCTGCGATCGTCATTGTGCAGTAGGATGAGAGCTTCCTTAGTAATGATATCACTAAAGAGGAAAATAATCCGACAAAGACCCATCAGTGAAGTGCGAAAGCATATCCTTGCATTTGGATTTGGCGGCGGCGCGGCGCGAGGAGTGCATGGGTTCACACAAATTGCGAGAGGAACAATGCGCCAACCTTGAAGATGGATAAGTGGAATGGTGATGCAACTGTGTCGTGGGTAGTTAGGAAATGGGGAAATAACTCACGCTGAATTTACTACCACCAGTAAAACAAACGGTCGTGTAGGGCCGGCGGCCAGAACACCTATCCAGTCGGCTCGGCTTTTCATGCGACGGAGAAAATACCAGTGCCGCATCTACTGTTAATCCGTCGGTGGTAGAAGTCTCAATTGCCGGTTTCCTTCAGTAGGAGGCCTCGCTATTGGTCCAACCGGCGGTGGAAGTAAAACACGGTCGCTTCTATTGCAACGGCAATGAAAGTGGTGATAGTGATAAGTCAATCTGTAGTAGTGCGCGCATATGCCGAGGGTATGACTGCCGCTGTGGGCGCGAATGGGAGCGGGGCCCATGCTACCGCCGATGCCTCCATCTTCCTCGCCGGACTGAAGGAGGCCCTGATAGGCCATCATTCCGGACCACCCTTCACTCTGAGAGTTGAGGTTTACTTCCTCCATGCCAATCTGGGGAGCATGGATGCCGCTCGAGCCTAGAAAGGGATCCGCCGCGTCAGAGAACATGTCGTAGCCGCCGGTGGGGGAATACGGATTAGGCTGCGAGAAGAAGTCCCTGGTGCGGTTGCAGTAGCCATCGCCATTGTAGCCTTCCATCTGCGCCGCGCGGATCTAGATCTAGCGGCGGGGAGGAGGAGATGGATCTGGGCGGTGGCGGCAGGCGGAGCTAGGGTTGGCGCGGAGGGAGAGAGCCAGCGCGGCGGGGGGTCAATTGAATGGATAGGGTTCCGAACGCGGGTGGGTGGGTGCAGGGTAGTGGGCGTCCAGCTCGCACCCCCAGACGTTTAGCCCAGTTTGAGCCTCTTGGGTGGAAAATGGACTACTCCTTACATTTCTGGATTTGCTCTTTTTTGCTCCACCTGTTTAGATCCATTTGCCCAAAAACTGGGCTAAAAGTGCTAGGAAAAGTTTTGCAACAGGATACAAACAGGGCAGTTTCTTTAAAACCTGGTATATCGTGTCACAGAGACAGGGTAGTTTGTCATCTCCCTACCCTCCAAGTCCTTCGATTTGATCTGATAAATGAAGCAAAATGTCCTTTCTGCCTAACCTGCCAGCACATGCTAGATAAGGTACTCATTTTATTCAGCTTTCTAGGCAGTGGTGACACGTTATTATAGTAGTTGATGCCTTGCTTCAGGTTGTTGATGCCTTACTTGCTCTGCTTTTTTTTAAAACGAAATGCTTCCTCTGCTTTGGTGGCACAGTTGGGTGGTGCCTTGTGCTGTGCTGTGTGCTTTGGGAAGATTTAATGATTTTTTTAAACATAGGGGAGATAATGATGAGCTGCTGGGTTCCTGCAAGAACGTTGCACAGTTTGATGGACTGCTGTACACCGTACAAGTCTAAAGCGCAAGTCAGTCTAGACACTTTGTGAATCCGTCAGACAGCACTCACTTGGTGGATGCTGCATTAGAGTAGGTACACTAAGCCAACTCAGCTTGCCTTATAGCTAAGCCAAATTCCTCTGTAATGAGAGAGAAAAGAGGAGAGAAAGTAATCGGCGCCAGCCGTGTCGACCGTCGCAACGCATACTCCAAGACACGGCCTGGGTCCCACACATACTTTCTCTCTCCCTCCCTCGGTGCTGCCATCCTTCCATCTCTCTTGCAACTTGAGTGCAGCAGATCGACGGCGGGCTAGCGGCCGAGCAGGGCCACGCGCAAAGCGGACGACCGTGTGCCTGTGCTCCGGCATCGCGCCGGCGCCGGTGGAGTCTCTTGCCCGCGCGCATCGCAGCCCTACTCCGCTGCGCCAGCTACAGGAGGAGGCACCAAGCTACGGAGGGCGGCGAGCTTATGGCGGACGCGGCGAGACCGAGTTGCGGAAGCCATGTCACCGACGAGCTTGTGGCTGGCCGGTCAAGATGCGAACGACGGTGAGCTGTGGTAGAGCGACCTGCTATCTTGCTTCTATGGCTGAGCATGGACGAGACCAGGAAGGAAGGGATAAGGACGACGGCCTTGGTTGATTAAAAAATAACGTATTGGAACATGTGAATCGTCGTATTGTTGTATGAATGACCTCTACACTCTGCTCTATGATGACATGACTTGCTATTACACAAAGGCTTTGTTTAGATACTAAAATTCACTCCTAAATTTCACTATGAAAAAGAAGATTCCCCATCACATGCCGGTATATGTACGGAGTACTAAATGTAGATGAAATCAAAAACTAATTGCACAGTTTTGTTATACTTTGCGAGACGAACATTTTAAGCCTAATTAATCAAGATTTGGACAATTATTACTATAAAAAACAAAAGTGCTACAATATTCGGGGTGACACTGCGCAAACTTGGTCACCCCGATTCCGGCATCTAAACAAGCTTATTGGCCTTGCTCTTAGGTGATGGCCTACGCATCGATTGCTGCTTTTAACCGGACAGCATCCGATGCACTTATTGATTATGTAACTTTCAATCAGCCACTACTACTGCAATGACGCATGCCTTCCCCTTTCCATCTCTGACGCTGCGGGTTGCAGCATGGTTGTTCGATGGATGCAACTCCTCCCACTCTCCCCCAAAGTTAACCGCGACTAAAACAAGGCCTGATCTTCAAAGTTCAAACGTGCTTGTTCTATAGCGTCTCGTATTCAGGTAACACTCAAATTTCATCAGTGCAAGGATTGAATTCATTTGTTTTTTCTTTCAAAAAGTTCAGATTGTGGAGCTGAGAGGTAACTCGAGTTAATTTTGTGATATTTGGGGTTCAGATTGTTGATGCGCACATGTAACTCTGACAAGCACACTTCCACGTTTCTTACCTTCCATTAAGCCATAGAGCAGTACAGCGCTATTTCTTGCCAGATGTAAAACAAAGGCCCGATCTGCAACGCTGCTTGTTTTGTTCGCCTATTCAGGTAATCCTTAGTAAGATTTCATAATTCGAAGTCTGCAACATTATTGGTTTGGCCATGTACACTGATTAGCTTAGTTTGAAGATGGAATTGGTTCCTGAACTCAGGGCTTTGGCTGCAGCTAGGCAACTACACTTGTATCTCCTGGTAAATCGGAGTCTAGCATAGCAAGCGCGCACAACCACCATGGCGGAGGCTGTTGTTGGAGTGTTGATCGGCAAGCTCGGTGCAGCCTTGGCGAACCAGGCAGAAGCCTATGGTGCATTCATGCTTGACAACGAAGCTTCTGCTCTCAAAGGTCTCTATGGCGAGATCCGCAGAGCCATGGAGGAGCTGGAGAGCATGAAAGCCTACCTGCGTGAGTCAGAGAAGTTCAAGGATACCAACGAGACCACTGGCATCTTCATCAACAAGATCCGAGAACTCTCTTTCCAGATCGAGGATGTTGTTGATGAGTTCATGTACAAGATTGAGGACGACAAGCATGCAGGATTGGCTGCCAAGTTGACGAGGAGGATCAAGCATGTCAAGGTTTGGCATCGTCTCGCTCACAAGCTCCGTGATATCCTTGCTAAGATTGAAGACGCTACAAAAAGGAGGGACCGTTATGATACCCTAGGAATCCAGGGATACGCTGGGAGCAGTGGCCGTCATACCAGATCCACCAATCAAAATTTGTGTTTTGCAAGGGAAGATGATGTAGTGGGTATTGAAGATAATGCAACCAAGCTCAAACAGTGGCTAGTAGGTGATCTGAAGGAAAAGAACTACAAAATAGCCACAGTGTGGGGAATGGGCGGTGTAGGTAAAACTACTATGGTTGACCATGTCTACAAGATTGTGAAACCGGATTTTGATGTTGCAGCCTGGGTAACTGTGTCACAGAGTTACCAAGTTGAAGACTTGCTAAAGAGGATTGCAAGAGAGTTTGGCATCATAACTGATGCTATTAACATGGAAATTAGAAGCTTAGTTGAGATCATCCGGAAATATCTTGAAGGCAAAAGGTTTATCTTGGTTCTTGATGATGTTTGGGAAAAGGATTTATGGATTAACAATATCATGGAAGTCTTTCCAACTAATTGTACCAGCCGGTTTGTTCTCACATCAAGAAAGTTTGAAGTTGCATCATTGGCAACTAGTGATTACAGAATTGAGCTGGAACCTCTAGGATATAAACACTCCTGGGAGTTATTCTGCAAAGCAGCTTTTCGGAATAGCGATGACAAAAGGTGCCCATCAGAGTTACATGATTTGGCTACAAAGTTCTTACAAAAGTGTGAAGGCTTGCCTATTGCCATTGCATGCATAGGCCGCCTATTGTCTTTCAAACAACCAACACACTCTTACTGGGATAGTGTGTACAAGGAGTTAGAATTGCAGTCCGCTAATAATGTGATCCATGGTGTTGATAGTATTCTAAAACTCAGCTTGGAGGACCTTCCATATGAACTAAAGAATTGCTTCTTACATTGTGCAATATTTCCGGAGGACTATGAATTGATGAGGCGAAGATTAATTAGGCACGGGATTACTTCTGGATTCATCAAGGAAAAGGAGAACAAAACACTAGAACAAGTGGCAGAGGGATACTTGAATGATCTTGTAAATCGAAGCTTACTACAAGTTGTGAAGACGAATGAGTTTGGACGACTAAAGAGTTGCCGAATGCATGATGTTATCCGGCATCTTGCCCTTGACAAAGCAGCAAAAGAATGCTTTGGTAATGTTTATGAGGGCCATGTGACATTCACAATACATGGAACACGTAGACTATCCATTAACAACACCAATATTGTACCATTGAATCAATCTGGTGCGACACATCTCCGTGCAGTCTATGTTTCTACAGGTACTGTCGATATTGAATTGCTGAGGTCTATCCTTACATCCTCAACATTGCTGACAATATTGGATCTGCAAGGTACTAAAATAAAGATGCTCCCTAATGAGGTCTTCAGCTTGTTTAATCTGCGTTTCTTGGGTCTCCGGAATACTGGAATTGAGACTCTACCTGAGGCCGTTGGAAGATTGCAAAACTTAGAAGTACTAGATGCATTCAACACTTGTCTGCTATCTTTACCTAAGGATGTAGGAAAACTGAAGAAGCTAAGGTACCTATATGCAACTGTAAGTGTCAATGAAGGATCTTTCGAGCGTTACCGTGGAGTAAAGGTGCCTAGGGGCATAATAAAGAACCTGACAGGACTGCATGTTCTGCAAAACATTAAAGCTAGCTCAGAGACTCTACGTGAAGTTACAGCTTTGACGGATTTACGAACATTTTCTATTGATGATGTGACAAGTGATCACTCGTTAATCTTGTGTAGTGCTGTCCGTAACATGAGCAATCTTGTCAGTTTATCAATTACTATGTCAAACGAAAATGAGGCGTTGCAATTGGAACAACTTAGTTTACCAGAAACTCTTTCTAAAATCGGACTCACAGGGCAGCTGGAAAAGAAACGGATGCCTCAGATTCTCTGTTCCTGGTTGCACCTTAACTATCTAACTTATCTATGGCTGGCGTTCTCCAAACTTGATGAGAACTCATTTCCTAACCTCATGGTGCTGCGTAATTTATGCTCACTTCACCTTTCTAAGGCTTACGATGGGAAGACATTATGCTTCTCTGTGCAGTCATTTCCTACACTGAAAGAACTATATATATCAGGTGCTCCGCAGCTCAGCCAAGTAGAAATAGAAGAAGGTGCACTGGGAAGCCTTGTTAAGCTAATGTTTTCAGGGTGCCCAGAATTGAAGCGCCTCCCATGTGGCATTGAGTACATCACAACGCTTGATGAAGTATATTTGGTACATGCTGCTGATGAGCTTATAAAGATCCTTAGGCAGGAAGGTGAAGCAAATGAATGCAAGGAAGAGCTAATGAAGATTAGCCACATTAGATGGGTTCGTTTTAGGGCAACTGGGGAAGACTTTTGGCAAACAATTGTAAC
Organism: Saccharum spontaneum; assembly: GCA_022457205.1. Classification (NCBI taxonomy): domain Eukaryota; kingdom Viridiplantae; phylum Streptophyta; class Magnoliopsida; order Poales; family Poaceae; genus Saccharum; species Saccharum spontaneum. Next base: position 17,391,761 of record CM039596.1, read on the forward strand.
CAGCGAAGGGAATGCATTTGCTGGCTCAAGGCTTGGATCCTAGCTACGATTTCCGGAGTTCACGTACAGGGCGAAGGTATGGGTTTTGCGCTGCTTCTTGTTTATTGGACCGGCTAGAACGCACTGCCTTTCCTCTTAAAAATGCCACGTTCGTTACATTTCCACAGGTTGCTGCTGCTGGCTTTGTTGTTCTGCTTTGGACCTTTGGTGGTTCAGTTCAGCGATTAGTGAACATGTATTGAGCTAGGGACGGAGGAAGCACCGGGACATCCGCCCATCAGCAAGATAAATGCCTTAATTCTGCATAGGCGCAGATTACAAAATAGAGTGTCAATACGAATTTATACTAAATCATTTTGTGAGTTAAGCGCAAACGCTGTTGTTATTTTAGCTGCTCTGTCATGTTGTTTGTGGTGTACGTCTAAAAATAAAAATTTATGCGTGGTGCAGAGACTAGAGAGTGCATGCTTTCGGTTTTCTTTTAGTCTGTCTGGTCGGAATGGATTGGCCTGATGTCCTTTATGGGTAAGGCATTTCCCAGGTCTGTAATAAGCTTGTCAGAGTCTTACTTTTCGTTTTGCAGAACATAAACTTTTTATTTGGCGATGCTTTGTATTGTATGGAGCTAAAACTTTTAAGTTTGAACCAGCAATTGGTTTACGGATGATTTGATCAGATGAATGGAATATGGGTGTAATTAGCCTAAAAGGGTACTCCTGTGTCTGAATACGTAGGTCTTCAAAAGTTGGCAATTTGTATGTTCTTTTTAATTGGCAGCGGGAGTATATGACTTCGTTCTAGCTATATGCATAATAATATTTCTTAAAGAATGCATGTAGCACGTCTTGGATACGATGAAACACGGAGGCAAAATGGGCGCCAACATCATACTAGTACTAGTATACCTCCTTGCATATATGGAGCAGACCAAGCCGCCAGAGAAATAAATACGAGAAAAATATTAAGTGCAAACCACTTGTGAAAATTCTCTAAAAATATATTTAGGAGTTTTCAGAAAATTTAAAACTATGTACATCCACAGTGTATCCACAAATGTACATTGCCACAAAATTTGAGATTCAAAATTGCTTTGTAAAAATTCAAAACCGCCACTAGAGTCGGGGTAGGCTGGAGTGACGATGGGAAAGACGTGGTTGATCAGGAAAGAATACACATGGGTCTTAAATGAATTGGAAATGCTCTCTGTAGGGTGTTTGGTTGTCCTGACAATGGCTTTCTAGGCCTAAGCAAAGGACCGGCCCAATAGGCCCGCGCTTCCCTATTAAAAAACAATTGCTGGATGCCGATTATCCAATCCTCGCTCTCCACGCTCGCTCGTTGTGGCATTCTTCACCGCCGCATCATGCCATCATCTGCCGCGGTAGATTCCACCGCGTCGCCCGCCCCTCGCCTTCTCCAGCGCGGGGCTGCTCGCCGTGACATTTCTCAAGTGTGGGGGCACCTCACCGTGAGCATGGCACCAGTCCACCGCGACCTTCTCTAGCAGCAGGGGGCACCTCGCCATGGGAGGCCGCACCCACCTAACCGCCACTGCTACCGCCAGCCTCCACCGTGGGGGCCACACGCCAGGGGCACCACCACTCATCGAGAGCCCGCACCGACGCTAATTTCAGTGCGGTCCACGACAACCACTATGGCACACTCGAGCACCTACTTCACGCCATCCTTCCTCTCTCCACCGCGCTGAGCCACCCGCCTACCGCCATCGTCGCTCTCCACTGCACTACTCAAGTGCCCTTGCTGGCTACCGTAGTTCCCTACAATGTAGGTCATAGCCGGTGATGTCCTGTTTCAGACTTTGTTTCAGATGTATGTGTTCAAGTATTTTATCTAAATGTTGCATATGTGTTGCAATGGCTATACACACACGTTGCAAGCATATGTTTCATATTGGAAGCATATGTTCATGTTTTTGAAACGTACGTTTCAAGTGTTTTCATCAGGATGTGTTAGAGGTATATCTGGATGTTGCACAATATGCATGTAGCAAGCGTATGTTTCAAGTGTTTCATATATATGTTGCAACTATTTTATCTGGATGTTGCAAAAGTAGATCTGGATGTTGCATATGTTTTTGCAATGAATTTTAAGTGTTTCAGACGTATGTTGCAAGTGTTTCAGCTGTTTTAGACGTATGTTGCTAGATGTTACAAAAGTAGATTGGGATGTTGCAATGAGACCCACCTGCTGCAGATGTCTGCCGCTACTGCTAGGGTGCCGCCTTGGGTCACCGTGCGGGGGCCTGGGGCCAGTGGACGCCTCCGCAGGCGGGGCAGGTGAATATCTAGGACCCACGTGGGTTTCCCGTGTGCGGGTGCACAAGTCATCGAGCGAAATAGAGCGAGCGCGATGGTAGGGGCGGGAAGCAGCGTGGGTCCACTTGGTGGTGCACACAAAAACAGGCGGGCGCGGGCTATTTTACGCGCGCGGCAACGTCCTGACGCTAGCACCCCGGACAGACATCTAGGTGCTAGGAAGTCCGTAAATGAATGCATGTTTCATCATGGGACAGGAAAGTTTCCACACCTTGCTGGTTTATAGGAGTTGGCCCCATAAACCAGTCATTATCATTCTTGGCCCAACCAAACATATGCCCATAGCTAGCTCCGAGCGTCTTTTACAAACGTCCATACAAGTTCACATAGACAAGGTGTAACATAGGAGGACACTTTGAACCTAAAGGCCCAACCGAACCCTAATAGATTGGAATGTTGGTATATTCAGTTTTCAGGGCTTGGGTTCTATCTAGATTCTAGTTTTGCCCGACCTTCGTGTTGGATCAGTTTTTGACTTACAATACCTAAATAACCCAAGAATCTGAATAAAGAAAAATAAGTAAATGACGAGTTGACCGAGCAGGCTTGGAATAACCACCACCAAGTGTTGCCCTATAAAAGGGTAGGTACATTGCTACATGTTAGCCATTTGATAGACTGTCTCATGCAGTGCCACATTGGATTTTGGATGATGTGGAAGAGAGAGAAAGGAGAGAGAAAGTCAAGTTGTTGTTTCGTGAAACAACGAGCTCATGTCCGACATTTCGCTGGATGAGACGACTCCCGCTCCTTTGTACGCCAAAGTCATCGTTTTGCTGGATCCGCCCGCGCCAAATCCTCTGCCAGCGCGAAATTCTTCCTTAGTCCTATTTCTGGCGCCAAATTCTTGGTCCATGGCGCCAATGTTCCCTGTCTTCATATCCGCAGACTGCAACTTCCTCTTCCTGATTTCTTTGCCCCCAAAACTGAGCCATCCCTCTCCGACGGCGCTGCCCATGCTGGCCGCACGCAGGAGTAGAGCATATGGCTCCCCTGTGCGCTGCCAAAAATGGTGGCCGTCCCCGGCGCCCGAGCCTGCCGCGCATCGCCCCGTTGGCCCAGGCTACGAGCATGCCCCTTCCGTCGCCGTCACCGGCAGCGGTAGTGGCACCGGCACTGGTGACAGCCGCGGGCCCAGCAGCACATGCCACTCCTGGTTCCTTCGACACTTACTCGACATGGCTACCGATGCCACCTGCGTTTGTGTCCAACTATTCTGCCCCCATGGTCCAAACTTAAATCTGAGTGCCTCGAGCTGTTCGATGCAAGAGGAATGGTACGTATTCAATGTTTCCCTAGAAAATTACATGAATCACTACAAATTAGTTATGCTTGACATATGGAAACCATCTATTGCTTGTGATTAACCTTTGGCATCTGTACTGATTGGAACGGAGGGAGTAATTTGGATGCATTTTGAGAGAAAGAATGAACAGATTGCTTAATTCTTTCCAGTGAGGGTTCAGACTGCTTATTTAGGACCTTTATTAAAGTTGTTTGCTTTTCTGGTTTGCTTAATAATTTATTCGGTTATCATATTTCAAGATTTTAGTGTCAACTGATACTGACATCTAATACATGGTAGTCCTTTGTCTTTCCTTGCTACAAGAAACTGAAAATCAGTTTCCAGATATTTGCTATGCTATGACTACTTGCACTTTAAGTTTTTTTTGGGTAGCATAAATGCATAACATATTCATTATTTTTCTCCAGTGATATGAGTTCGTACCCACCTGGTGGTTTTCTAAATTTCATGCAACATTCTTCAAACTACTCACTTCAAGAGAATCGTCACCAGGCACCCATGTTGGGTAATTTTGTTAACCCAGGTAGCCGTGCTCAATATGCTCCATTTGAGGCACAACAACCACAGATGGCTAAAGCAAAGTCATCTCATTCATTGCCTAAAAAAACACACCACATTCAGCACTTGGTTCCCAGGCTGCCGCTGCTCATATAGTGGACATTGATAATAATGATGGTAATGGAGGCACTCCAAGCACGTTCACTAAAAAAGACACAGGAGGAAATAGGCCTGCAAAGAGGATGATATGGACACCTAATGAAACCATGAGACTGGTAAAATCCCTGTATACTCTCTACATACGTACCCATCTTTTGTATAATGTTTGTGCATCTTATAACCTTCTATGTTGACATGTAGGTTAGTGCTTGGTTGAAAAACTCAAACGATACGATTAACGGTATTGATAGGGTGAAGACGTCCGGACGAGTGCGGACGGACGCGGACGTGGCTCGCGCTCCTCCACTCCTTCCGAACCCCGCGCCACCTGTTCGCCCCCCTTATCCCCTCGTCCCCCACGCACTCACACTTTGCTTCAACACTCCGCCTCACTCAGCTGCCACGCACGCCTTGCCGTCTCCGCCACAGGCGCTCGCGCTTGTCGCCGCTCCTCCCCACGCTGCACTGCGGTCTCCTCCTCCTCCCTCTCTCGAGCATGCCATGGCTACCTTCTCCACCCAACCGCGCCCTCCTGCAACTGCGGTGGCCATCATGGATGGCCTTCCCCGGGGCGGATCCATGGGGGGAGGCATAGATCTAGCGGCGCGGGTGGTCTACTCCACCGCGGAGCGTCCTCCTCCACCTCGACGGCGGCATGCTCCCCCATGGTGGATCCTTGGGGGGCCGCGCAGATCCGGCTGCTCGGTGACGGTTGTCCACCCCGGCGCGCCTCCCCCACCTCAACGGTGGCATGAGGGCGCTTCCCCGGTGGTGGACGCATGTAGCAGCGGCCCCCCGTGGTGGATCCATGGGGGCGATGCAGATCTGGCGGCGTTCGCGGCGTTCCCCCTCTCCACTCCCTCTGTTTTAGTAGTTTTTTCTGTTGTTTCATTTGCTCGAAAGGTATGTATCAGTAGAACTATTTGGATGTTAGAGAAGCAGATCTGGGCATGTTGTATGAGCTTTCCTCCCTTCTTCCTTTTTTTCGTTTCGACTTGTTGCAATGGTTGTTTTGCATTTGTTTCAGTAGTGTTTTAGTTGGTGTTGATGTGTGTTTTAGATCTTTGTTTCATTTTTCTGGGTGTTTTCAGTAGTTGAAAGATGGGTGTTTCAGTAGTTGAAACTAGGTGTTTCAGTAGTTCAAAGATGGGTGTTTCAGTAGTTGAAACTAGGTGTTTCAGTAGTTCAAAGATGGGTTTTTTTAGTAGTTGAAACTAGGTGTTTCGGTAGTGCAAAGATGGGTGTTTCAGTAGTTTAAACTAGGTGTTTCAGTAGTTCAATGATGTGTGTTTCAGTAGTTGAAACTAGTTTTTTTTAGTAGTTCAAAGACGAGTGTTTCAGTAGTCGGAAACTAGGTGTTTCAGTAGTTCAAAGATGGGTGTTTCAGTAGTTGAAACTAGGTGTTTTAGTAGTTCAAAGATGGCTGTGTTTTTCTGGGTGTCAGTAGTCAACTGGTATTCTCTCTGGGCGTTTTAGTAGTTCAAGATTGGTGTTTCAGTAGTTCATTTCTAGGTGTTTCAACCAGAGTTTTTCAAGTGTCTCAGTAGTCCAAACTGGAGTGTTTCGGTAGTTTAATCTGGGTGTTTCAATAAGAAGGGTTCAATTGTTTTCAGTAATCCAAACTGGGGGGTGTTTCTAGGGTGTCTTAGTAGGGCAGAACTGGGTGTTTCAGTAGCATGTTTATTTTTGTTTAACAACCATAGGATGTATGTTGCAATTGTTGTATTTTGAATGTTTCATATGTAGATCTAGGTTTTTGCATCTCTCTCCCTACCACCTCTGTTTTTGCATCAGTCGTCGGTGTATGGAATTGAGCCGATGCCGAGAGTGGAGGTGCGGGGTCGGCGAGGTTGCGGTAGGGGCAGATCCGTGCGCGGAGGGGGGGTGCGTATCTTTTTGTTCGCACCCGTGCGGGAGAGGGGGTGGGCGGGGGGGTTGCGATTTGTTTTCTGTTTTCGTTTTGATTTCCCGTGTCGAGCGGGCTGGTGCGGTGTCTTTCCCCCATGTGGTGTGACCTGGTATGGCGTCCGGCCACTAGCGCCCGGATCCGGACGTCCGGGCGCTAGCAGTGCCCATACGATTAAAGGAAACTGGAAGAGAAATGATCAATATTGGGGATCAGTAACTGCCATGTTCAACAGCACGACTCCAGGTGATAGAACCAGAGAAATTAAACAACTGAAGGAACAATGGCATCGTGTGAACAAAAGTGTGAATCACTTTCAAGGCTATTAAGCAGAGCGACTTCGTGGCAGTGGGGATTCTGATGAGCAGGTAATGGACAATGCCAAGGCTTTCTATGAGGAAGAGTCTGATGATGGTGTGTTTAAACTTGAAGCTTGTTGGAAGGTTCTTTGAGATCAAAAGTGGCATGCATACAATGAGGACCTTAATGGATCTCACAAAAGAAAGTATTCTGAGACAGAAGCTATTGACCTGACAGCCTCTGCTAATCCGGTCACTGATCTGCTGTTAGAACCGGTGGTGACCACCGAGTTCACGATCTTGGAGCTGGCTTGCAGCCGGTCCGGCTCGTTACCACGAGCCTGCGCTACCATAGGTCCCAGGTCCACTGGAGCTGCAACATATAAGGTCTTGGGCCTAAACAACACAAAAGACTAGCCTTATAGGTGGGGGTTCTCCCTCCTTATATGTTGTGTTTCCCCACCATCGCTACACGATGTGGGACTAAACCCCAACATTTGTCGCGTCCAACTGGGTGTAAGAAAGCTAAGGAGGAACTCAACAGGAAGAGAAAGGGGAAGGTTTCTGTAACACCTTTGGTGTTATGAGCTCGCTTAGCGCTTGGTTAAGGCCTAAAAGAAATTAATAAACCAAGTTTTTGGATTCTAAGATTTTAAAATCACAGAAAATGATGATCAAATTGTATGCCTCATCTGTACGGAGAAGAGGAATCGAACGAATATTGTAAGTTAATTTATTTAATGTGTAAATCTGCTCGCGAAGTCCGAATACGAAAAATAGAATAAATTGTTTAATTGTTGGCATGAAAAACAATTTCGATAACCGAAAGTGCAATATAGTTTATAATTGAAAAGTACCATTTTCGGAGAATTAAATTGTGCAAAATCTTTGAACAATGCCTACAAATTTGGTTTCTATAAGTTAGCACCGAGTGTGCGCTATGTCATGCTATGTTGTTAGTTGGAATCGACAAGGTTTATACCTTTTAGAAATTGTGACAAAAGTGTTATGGGATGTTAATTCTAATTGAACCATAGATATTCCCAAGTCCGAAGTAGCGATAGACAATGCCATTTTGGTAGTTGAATTCTAACAAAAATAATTAAACACTAGTTTCATGTTTTTGTCCTATTATTTGCCTCTAAGTAGGTACTTGAGTGTGGTGTAGATTGTAGTTCGTACGGAGGTCCTGTTGTTTCCCCAAAAATTTGCCCAAGCTTGGTCTGAACGCGCGGCCAAGCACGTTAGGCACTTGGTTCGTGAACCGGCGTCTAGTGTGACGAACCCATTTTGGCATCACTCCATCCCCCTCTCTGGTCATCCTTTTGTCATGCTGTTTATTTCTTTGGGAAGCTGTTAGGGCCACCTTGAGGGCAGAGGAGTTGGTCTAACCTCAACTGAGACAAGTAAGAGTTGGTATGCGCTTTAAAAGTCGTGCTTGGCACTTGCCTCAAACTGCCAGGCCGGGGTACGCGGTCACCTCGTGTGGACGCGCCCTGTGCGTCGCGTTGCCCTCTGCTCCCCGGTCGTGCTACCATTGTGTCCGCCTGCGGCCTGGCCCCGCTACTGCGTGCGCGTCACGCTCGAGCGGCTGGCCCCGCACGCGCTACTCCACTGCGGAGTCAGCTAAGTGCGGGCTTGCGCAGCCTGGCTGACTGGCACGAAGTGGCAGTCGGCTTAGCTAACTCTGGGTGTTGGCTAAGCCGACTAGAGGGGGCAAGCCGGCCAAGCCGACTAGGCAAATTGGCTAAGCCAACTGGCTTGGCTCATCGGTGGCTCGCCATCTTCTCCACGTATTTCGTTCGCTGTTTTGTCGCGCCGTCTGACCTCCAACGTGTCCAAGACGTATATAACTTATTCATGGTGCCCGGAACCGTCTTAGGATATTTTTGGGTGTCAACACAATCTTGCTTAAAATTATTTAGTGCCTACTGCCTGCCTCCATTTGTTAACGTTTGACATTTTGGACACGATAATGTTGTCCTAAACGTGATACAAAACGGAAGTAGCAGTACTATACTATACGTGCTTAATCCATATTCTGGTAATGATGTACTATCTTACTATTACTAATTAGAGGCCCCAACGGAGCCAGCACGTTAACTCTCACCAGACACGCTAGAAAAAAATAAATCCAAGAAATTCTTACAATAATCAGAAACATCTGGCCTTTAATTTGGTGGACTCTAATCATCATCTCCGATAATAACCATTGGATCTGTTGTAATTTTTTTAAAAAAATACCCACCTCTACCATTATGAAAAATACTTAAAGTAACCCCCTTATTTTGCATATAAATTACCCACCTATGCCATTACGAAAGATAATTCAAAATAGCCCCCGAAATTTGTATATAAATTACCCACACTTGTCATTATGAAAAATAATTCAAAATAACCCCTTAAATTTGTATCTAAATTACCCATTTTGTCATTATGAAACATAATTCATAATAACCCCCTCACATTGCATCTAAATTAACCACCTCTCTCAAATCTATATGTAAATACTAATATATGCTATTATAAAAAATCCATATTCATAAAGTATGAGACATATATTTCTAAAATACAAACTTCTAGAACTATGAAATTAAATAATCACAATGCTATGTTTGATCATGTATATATGAGACATATATATTTCTAAATCACAAACTTCTATAACTATAAAATTAAATAACCATAATGTTATGTTTGATCATGTATACCAAGTAAAAATATATACTTAGGATAAATATTTATTTTAATAGCTTATAAGCATGGAAAATGTTTAATTAACAAACCATATTGCAATAACATAACACCGGCAATTCCCTTTAAATTATATTAATACTCCCTAATAATAAATTACATAAGTTGTTTTTAAATAACTTTATATATTTTAACTGAAACATTATGTCATATCAATATTGGTGATTCAGTTTTTAGCACTCTATCATATATAAAATAATACTACATACATATAATTTTGTGATATAACAAATTCAACAAGTTCAGTGCTAGGTTGCAATATGAGTTTCAACTTAATTAACATGCTGAAATCAATATTACTAAGACCTAAACTATTTTTAATAAAAATAAATTTTGAATATAGAATAAAAAACACTAGAGTTTCTACTTAACATGTGAAAAAAATTATACAACTTGATTAAAAGTCAAAAGCTAAACTATAATTCATAAAGTCACGGAAAAGGATGCAATAAGAGTTTATATATCTTATGATTAGGTTTAAACAAAATACATGTCATTCTACAAATAAGAGCGATACTAGAAATGCTAACTAGATGTCCTTAATGGAGCCTCCACATTAATCCTCACGATACACAATAGGAAAATAAAAGATAGATCCTAGAAATTTCTCACAAAAATCTAAAGCATTTGACCATCAAATTGGTATAACCTAATCACCGTTGATAACAATAACTATTGGATCTATTCTATTTTTAAATAATTACCTACCTCTACTATTACATAAAACAATATAAAATAATTCATGACTATATTTAAACTCCCCACATATGCCATTAAGAAACACGATCTAAAGTAGACCTAAATTTGCATCTAATAACCCACATACTCCTATTACAATAAATAATTTATGTAATCCAATTTTCATCTCATTGCTAATAAAATTAACTATCCTCTCAAATCTACATCTAACAAATAATCAATATATTCTATTAAAAATTGTTTTAATAACCATAGAGCATGTAGATTTTTGTAGATTACCCACTTCTATCAATATTAATATATTAAGATTTGATTAATATAAGCATATACATTGTGTTAGCATGCATGATCGATAAATATATATGTTATGTTTCATCAACAAAATATTTCCTTAATAATTCATATACTAATGATGCTAGCAAATTTTTTAAAACCATATTAGTAACGATAACATAATTTATATAGGTTTTAACTTTATCTATATTTATATATGTTAACTAAATGTTTGACAAGTCTATATTGATAGTATAACCATAATTGCACATATAGTTCCTTCGTAGGAAAATTCAATCATGTTAAGAATTATGGGAGACTACCGATGGCTATTTTTTTGGCTCTTTAATATTACTCTAGAGTAATTCGATCATTATAAAGCTTAATAAGATTTAAAATTCTCTTGAGGTTAGCACGGCTACCTCCATCCGAGATCTTATTTCAGGCTCTATCACTTATCTTAGATGACATAATTCAAGTTTCAAATGATTGCATATGCTATTGTAATATTTAGGAATGTACTATAAGACCTAAAATCCTTATCTTAAAACAGTCCAATACGAGAGTTAGTAAAAGATACAATAAGTACAGGAGTTTTAACTTGAGGAAAAAATTTGTAGCAGTCAATAAAAATAAAGTTAAAAATCAAAATTCAGATTCATGACTTAATATATATGATGCAACAAGGGTCACCATAGTTAATGACAAGGTTTCAAACTAATTGTATATTAAAATATACAAGGTGCCACGCAAAGTAAAAATATGAATATGCATAAAAATATATAAATCAATCCCTTACAAAAAAGTAATTAATAAGTTTATGATCATTAGATATATACTATAAAGTATCTATTATGTCTATTTTGTACAAAATAAACACAGAAAAACAAAAAAAATTAATATATGTAATTTTTTATTAATCAAATATATTAATAGTACATCTTTTAAAATTCTAGCCCGTGCAAGAGCACGGGTTGATGGACTAGTAACAATACCTAGTAGGGGCTACCATGCTTGGGGTCGCACATAACCAAGATCGTAGCAAGAATGCAGTAAATCAGTGAGACCGACCAGGGAGCCAATCATACCGATTCGACGCCTGTTGTTCGCTTGGTAGACTCATGAACACCTCCCGGGAAGACCTGTCGGTGAAGGACACAGCGAGGTTGTCCTAGGATCGGCAAGGCCACCTAGAACACCGTCAAATCTCATCGAGAGACATGACAAACAACAAGGATAGAGATAGTTATGGCAAAGGGGGTACTAGATGTATTTTTTGGTAATTGAAGTTTGATTTTTCAATCGGCCGTGAACCTCTCGTTTATATAGAGAGGGTAGTCTTATCCCAATAAAAAACATCTTCAGGACGCGTCCCACAAGTTTCCTATGTGAAAATACGTTTCAAAACCGAGTTTGAGTCCAACCAGTCTCGGAACAGCAGGAAAACCGGCCAGCCAGTTTCTTCAGGGCCATGCTCCTTTGCCGGGCTGGCTACAGGGCAACCTGCTTAGCCCGTTTGGCACGATTTGGGCAGGGCTGAACCCAAATCTTCCTTTTCTTTCTTTCAATATCTCGATTCCAGAAACTTGTTAGTAGTGTCCGTTATCCTTGTTGGCACAATTTTGCCGTCAACAAGAGATGAAAAAGGATGTGAGAAAACTACGTAGACGTTGTCTGGGACAACGACCACGGACGAGTCATTCCCTAAGAGTGAATAATTGCTAAATTGGATTTGCCGTCATTTTCCTGATTCCAAACAACCGATTTGTTCACCATCCACGGAGCAGTCGACGGTCTGTTCGCTTGGCTGATAAGTCATGATTGAAAGTATTGTTGACTGATTTGTTGTGAGAGAAAAACACTGTACTATAGCTGATAAGCTAGGCTGATAAGTTCAAGCGAACAGGGCGTAGGTGGTCGACAACCCAATAAGTAAAGGGCGTAAAATTAATTTGCATGAATATGAGACAAACTGAAGAGTTCATAGGATTCTACTTCAACTTACCCTCGGATCCTCTTAGAAACTTGGAGTGGCTCACACGGCATAAAAGTTGTACAATGAGCCACTGCATGCACGAGAATGAATGGCGTGGACAACAAAGACACGACAGCCTTGCCTTGCGCTTTGCTGCTTAATGAAATCTTTAGCCTTTACCTTTACAAAATCCTGTGCAATGACTAGAGCAAGCTGGAAGCAAAGAACAATTCTGAGGACCACAGACATAAAATAAAGAAAAGGCCTTGCTAATAGTACTGGATGCACATGCACGTAGTACATTTGCCAAAAACCAAAGTTTATCTCTCTGCCACACACAAGGTCACCAGCTCGCCAGAGTTCTGAGTTCTGACGCCGCACAAGTGTCCGGGCTCGGCGGCTCGCGGCTCGCCAGCCTCCCCGGTAGCTGGTTGGATTGGAGCACGGGCTTGCCTCGCCGGACTCCAAGAGATTGCAAGAGATCGCCGGCTACCGCACGGGCAACACGTTGCCTTGGCGTCCTCCACGCTCTGCTTCGCGGACCTCTATCTCCATATGCTTGACGGTAGGTGATGTGCGTCCTTGTATCATGCCCACGAGCATCCACATTCTGCTTTTAAATCGAGCAAGCACACTCTAACTTATTTTTCTTTCTTTCCCTGTTTCTTACCTTCCATTAAGCTTTAGAGCAGTACAGCGCTGTTTCTCGCCAGATGTAACTCCTCCGGGCGGTGTCGAAGGAAGCTGACCGTGACCTGAAACAGAGCCCCGATCTGCAACACTGCTTGTTTTGTTTGCCTATTCAGGTAATCCTTAGTAAGATTTCATCATTCGAAGTATGCAACATTATTAGTCTGGCCGTTCACATAGATTAGCTTAGTATGAAGATGGAGTTGATTCCTGAACTCTGGGCTTTGGCTGCAGCTAGGCAACTACACTTGTATCTCCTGGTAACTCGGAGTCCTCTAGCATAGCAAGCTCGCACAACCACCATGGCGGAGGCTGTTGTTGGAGTGTTGATCGGCAAGTTTGGTGCAGCCTTGGCGAACCAGGCAGAAGCCTATGGTGCATTCATGCTTGACAATGAAGCTTCTGCTCTCAAAGGTCTCTATGGCGAGATCCGCAGAGCCATGGAGGAGCTGGAGAGCATGAAAGCCTACCTGCGTGAGTCAGAGAAGTTCAAGGATACTAACGAGACCACTGGCATCTTCATCAACAAGATCCGAGAACTATCTTTCCAGATCGAGGATGTTGTTGATGAGTTCATGTACAAGATTGAGGACGACAAGCATGCAGGATTGGCTGCCAAGTTGACAAGGAGGATCAAGCATGTCAAGGTTTGGCATCGTCTCGCTCACAAGCTCCGTGATATCCGTGCTGCGATTGAAGACACTACAAAAAGGAGGGACCGTTATGTTATCCTAGGAATGCAGGGATATGCTGGGAGCAGTGGCCATCATACCAGATCCACCAATCAAAATTTATGTTTTGCAAGGGAAGATGATGTAGTGGGTATTGAACATAATGCAACCAAGCTGAAACAGTGGCTAGTAGGTGATCTGAATGAAAAGTACTACAAAATAACCACAGTGTGGGGAATGGGTGGTGTAGGTAAAACTACTTTGGTTGACCATGTCTACAAGATTGTGAAACTAGATTTTGATGCTGCAGCCTGGGTAACTGTGTCACAGAGTTACCAAGTTGAAGACCTTCTAAAGAGGATTGCAAGAGAGTTTGGCATGATAACTGATGCTACTAACATGGAAACTAGAAGCTTAGTTGAGATCATCCGAAAATATCTTGAAGGCAAAAGGTTTATCTTGGTTCTTGATGATGTTTGGGAAAAGGATTTATGGATTAATGATATCATGGAAGTCTTTCCGACTAATTGTACCAGCAGGTTTGTCCTCACATCAAGAAAGTTTGAAGTTGCATCATTGGCAACTAATAATTGCAGAATTGAGCTGGAACCTCTAGGAGATAAGCACTCCTGGGAGTTATTCTGCAAAGTAGCTTTCCGGAATATTGATGTCAAATGGTGCCCGTCAGAGTTACATGATTTGGCTACAAAGTTCATACAAAAGTGTGAAGGCTTGCCTATTGCCATTGCAAGCATAGGACGTCTATTGTCTTTCAAACAACCAACAGTCTCTGAATGGGATAGCATGTACAAGGAGTTAGAATTGCAATCAGCTAATAATGTGATCCAAGGTGTCGATAGTATTTTAAAACTCAGCTTGGAGGACCTTCCATATGAACTAAAGAATTGCCTCTTACATTGTGCAATGTTTCCAGAGGATTATGAACTAAAGAGGCGGAGGCTAATTAGGCACTGGATTACTTCTGGATTCATAAGGGAAAAGGAGAACAAAACACTAGAACAAGTGGCAGAGGGATGCTTGAATGATCTGGTAAATCGAAGCTTACTACAAGTTGTGATGAAGAATGCATCTGTACGAGTGCAATGTTGCAGAATGCATGATGTTGTCCGCCATCTTGCCCTTGACAAGGCAGCAAAAGAATGCTTTGGTAAAGTCTATGAGGGCCATGGGACATTCACGATACATGGAACACGTAGACTGTCAATTAACAGCACCAATATTGTACCATTGAATCAATCTGGTGCGACACATCTCCGCGCAGTCTATGTTTCTACAGGTACTGTCGATATTGAATTGTTGAGGTCTATCCTTACATCCTCAACATTGCTGTCAATATTGGATCTGCAAGGTGCTAAAATCAAGATGCTCCCTAATGAGGTCTTCAGCTTGTTTAATCTGCGTTTCTTGGGTGTTCGAAATACTCAAATTGAGATTCTGCCAGAGGCCATCGGAAGATTGCAAAACTTAGAAGTACTGGATGCAGCAAAGACTTGTCTACTATCTTTACCAAAGGATGTAGCAAAACTGAAGAAGCTTAGGTACCTATATGCAAGTGTGATTGTCCATGAAAGATCTTTCCGGCGACATCGTGGAGTAAAGATGCCTTGGGGTATAATAAAGAACTTGACAGGACTGCATGCTCTGCAAATCGTTAAAGCTTGCTCAGAGACATTACGTGATGTTGCAGCTTTGACACATTTACGAACGTTAGGAGTTGACGATGTGACAAGTGAGCACTCATTACTCCTGTGCAGTGCTCTCCAGAACACGAGCAATCTTGTCCATTTGACAATTAATATGTCAAACGAAAATGAAGCGTTGCCATTGGAACAACTTAGTTTACCAGAAACTATTTCTAAACTCGGACTGATAGGGCAGCTGGAGAAGAAACGGATGCACCTTAACCATCTCACTCATCTATGGCTGGTGTTCTCCAAACTTGATGAGAACTCATTTCCTAGCCTCATGGTGTTGCGTAATTTATGCTTACTTGACCTTTCTAAGGCTTACGATGGGAAGACATTATGCTTCTCTGCACAGTCATTTCCTAGACTGAAAGTACTACGTATATTGGGTGCTCCGCAACTCAGCCAAGTAGAAATAGAAGAAGATGCACTGGGAGGTCTTGTTGAGCTATATTTTTCAGGGTGCCCAGAACTGAAGCGGCTCCCTCGTGGCATTGAGTACCTTACAACGCTCAATGAATTATATTTGGAAGATGCTGCTGATGAGCTTATAAAGATCCTTAGGCAGGAAGGTGAAGCAAATGAATGCAAGGAAGAGCTAATGAAGATTAGCCACATTAGAAGGGTTCGTTTTAGAGCAGCTGGGGGAAGACTTTTGGCTTAGAATTGTAACCAAGGAAGGGAATGCATTTGCTGGCTGAAGGCTTGAATCCTAGCTACTATTTCAGGAGTTCACATACAAGGTACGGTTTTTACGCTGCTTCTTGTTCAATGGACCGACCAGAACACAACCTTTGGCTCTTAAAATGCTTCGTTCGCTTCATTTCCTCTGGTTGCTGCTGGCTTTGTCTTTGGACCTTTGGTGGTTCAGTTCAGTGGTTAGTGGACATGTATTGAGCTACGATGGAGGAAGCGCAGACATCCGCCCATCAGCAAGAAAAATGCCTGAATTCTGCATGGGTGCAGATTACAAAATAGAGTGTCAATGCGAATTTACTAAATCAGTTTGCGAATTAAGCGCAAACACTGTTGTGATTTTAGCTGCCACGCCATGCTGTTTGTGGTGTACATCTAAAAATAAAAATTTGTGCCTAGTGCAGAGACTTGAGAGTGCTTGCTTTGGATTTTCTATTAGTCTGTCTGGTCGGAATTGGATTGGCCTGATGTCCTTTACGGGCATCTCCCAGGTCTGTAATAAATTTGTCAGTCTTTACTTCTCGTTTTGCAGAACTTAACCTTTTTATTTCGTGGTGCTTTCTGATGTATGGAGCCAAAACTTTTAAGTTTCCACCAGCAATTTGTTTATGAATGATTTAACCAAATGAATGGAATATGGGTGTTGCCTATGCTGTTGCCCTATCTCGTTCTTGCTTTCACCCCCAAATTCCAACTCCGTGCAATTGCTATCATTCATTTGGTCCTTCAGTTCGGCACTGTGGTTTGATAGAGAATAAATTAGAGAGGTTGCCCTGCCGGCTACTCTGTTTCCTCAAAACAGAGCAAATTCCCGTGTGGTAAGGTACTCTGTTTTCTTGAAGCTGATCGGCGCCTCTTGCAGCACCGCCGGAGTAGGAGGTACTGCTTCCGTTGGACAAAGACACAATTCAGGATTTGGATGAAGTCAAAACTTAATAAGTTTAACTAAGTTTATATATAAAGAGAATTAAATTTCTTAGGTGGTGCATCACAGCTGACTGTGTTTAGGACTTTGTTTTTAACCCCTCGTATACTTCATGTATCTCACCCTTTATCCATTCGCAAATTTTGAAAAAAGGAAAAAAATATATAGCAACCACTCCTCTGTTTTTGCGGTCGATGGCTGGCCGCCTCTTCGGCGGCCACCGTGCCACCACTCGCACTGCGTTGTCTTGTCTGCCACAGCCGTGTTCGAGCGTCGTTTTGCGACGACCTTAGATGGGATTACTGGTCAAATCACCGCATCAGGTTTGGGTCGCTACTCGCTAGCACCATCGGAGTCCGAGAAGTACTACGCCCTGCTTGCACTCTGATCCGCGGATTGGTGAGTTAGTTTGGATGTCTTTTATGCTCTCGTCCCTCAATTTGTGAGTTGGTTGATCGGTAGTAGGGAGTGGTTTGATCGTGACTTTTTGTCGTTGATGAATTGAAATTTTTGAGGTTTGTTTCCCATATAGCTTCGCTGCGTTAGTTTGTAGTAGGCCACAAGCGCTGCTCGCTGGTGCCGCTTGCGCCGCCTGGGACACCCACGCTGCCACCCCGCGTGCTTGGTGAGCTGTTGTCGAGGAGCACCAATATGTAGCCGGCGTCAAGGAGCTGGTTGAGCCGCGGCACGATCGACGAGCTTTCTCTCGAGACTGTCGTCAACGCACATGGGGCTGTCCGTGCTACCCGTCGATCACCCCACGCACAGCTTCCTCAGATGCGGTATACAGGCACGCACGGGCCCACCTCGGCGGCGGCACCCAATAGCCAATACTCGTCGGGCGAGTACTGTGACGTAGCTAGGTCCGGTCTAAGAGAGCTCCTTATTAAGCGAGTTCGGCGTTTCGAATCGAAAATACTTCAATTAAATTTATTTTTTCTTTTAAAAATTAAAAAATCGGATGTCATCGACTTCGGCTTGAGCTCATTAGGCTCAGCTCATTAAAGCTCGGCTTTATGTTAGATCTCAAACAATTCATGAGACCACGATAAATTATAAGATTCTATCAATTTCGAAAACGAGCTTTATGTTAGATCTCAAACAATTCACGAGACCACGATAAATTATAAGATTATATCAATTTCGAAAACGAGCTTTATGTTAGATCTCAAACAATTCATGGGACCACGATAAATTATAAGATTATATAAATTTTGAAAAGAAAAAGAACTCTAAAAAATGCACTGTAACACCCCGGGTGTTACAAACTCGCTTAGCAACCAGTTTAGGACCTAAGAAATATTTGTAATAAGCTTCTTGGGTCTTTAGACTCGAATTGTACATGAGATAACAAAGCAGATCGTATATGCCTCACCATTATGATTAAAAGGAATCAAATAAATATGCAAGTCCATCTACCTTGGTGTTTAAAAATGCTTGTTAGAAATTCTAACAAACCAAAAAGGGGTAAGTGGTTTTACTTGTTTAGACGTGAAACACAGTTTTTATAAACAAAAATAAAATACCACTTGTATGTAGTACTTAATAAAAATTTGAAGTGCAGGTCTAGTAGATGAAAATGCGACTTTTGTTTTGGTAGGTAAATATTGTTCTATAGCACATGGGTAGCTCAAGAATGGAAATAGGAAGTTGATTCCGGCTTCTTGAACGAAAATGACCTAGTACGAAAAGCTAATTGACGATGCTGTTTTGACATTTAAATTGTGAATAACTTTCTAAACACTAGATTCATTGTTTACACCGTTGATTGCGCCCTTGCGAGTACTTTGGCACAGTATAGTTCGTAGGTCAGGTTGTCATGGCATCGCCTCTCTAAAAATTGCCCAACCTTCTTTGAAAGCGCTGTGTAATGCGTTTCTGGCTCGGTGCGTGAACTGCCGCTCCACGTGGCAAGCTCGGGATGGCATTCTTGTATCTTCTTCCCCAGTTGATCTCTGGCCGTGTCTCGGGCTCCGTTAGATAGTTGTTAGTGTCAGCTTTTTGCTGGTGTTTCTGGTTGAACCTTAATCGCACTGTTAGACAATTTTTAGGTCGCTTTAAAGTTCGTGCGGCGTTGCTCTCGGCCGTTTGGATCTGTTTTCGCGGTCACCCTGTGCGCTGGCTCTAGCGTCGGCCGCGGGCCGTGTCCGCGCTGTGGCTGCGGCCCAGCTGCGTGGCGGTCTGGGCTGCACGACGCCTTAGCCCCGCGTGGGCCTAGCCCCGCTGTTGCGTCGCGTAGTGTGGAGGCTCGCCTCGCCCCTGTCCTGCTGCCCCCTCGGCACGGGGTCGTGCGCACTGTGGCGCCCTCTCCCTCGCTTGCCGACGCCGCTATGAGGCCTGGTTCGAGCTGTGGTCGCTATTCTCTTAACTTTGCCACCGACGTGACCGCACCCTGTCGCAGGTAATGTGTGTCGCCCTGTCCTGCTGTCCCGCCAGCCGCCATCGGAGGCACTGCTTGAAGTTGACTGCTTCGACGCAAGCGCAAGCACGGCACGCCAAGTCCCCACGGTCTCGTCGACTATAGCGTACTGCATTGCCCCACCGATCGAAGCCGCTCGGCTTATTTTGCTTGACTCGCTTGTATACCCCCCTTCCTGGCCACACCGTTCACAGAGCCGCCACCCCTTCGCCCCACCATTTGCCAAGTTCGAGCCCGCAGCGAAATTCCTCGAGTTGGTGGTTAGCTTGGAGAGTTAGCTTGGCGCCCTTTTCTTGTCAAGCTCGGCCGGGTACCACTGGTCGCCAATTTGGCGTTTCCGCGACCGTAGGCCATCTCGCTGCCATGGATGGCACGCTTGGGGTTAAGGCACATAGGACGGGTAGAAGTTCAATTGTTTGTATCCCTAGACCTGCCTTGACCTCCTCTATTAGGTGCTCATCTCGGTTGCGCCGCAATCCTCACCGGTGACTAGCTGTCGCGGTCATGCCATGTTCGGTGCGCTGCAACTCCTTCACCGCGCGTGTGGCCGGGCTCGCCCGAGCCGTATCTGGCTCAACCGCCCCCTCGACCGTATTCGTGGTAGGCTTCTTTTGCTCTACCATCCTTCAGGATAGGAGATGGGTGTTCTAGCTCGTCGGAACGGGAGCGCCGCCTTGGCGGATGGACCACCAGCGTGGACAGGGTACTAGGGGGCACCGTAGGCCGTTCAACCGCCGCCTAGGGTTTTGTTTGCGTCCCGTGGGACTCGTCGGCTTGTCAGTGGGTCGGGGGCTCACTCCGTTGACCGGTGGCCGAGCGGGATGCCGGTCGGAGCCGCGTCGGCGGGCTCAGGGGCACCGGGGACCTCCCCGTGGTGAAGGAAGGTTAGTTGGGGGTTCGTACTGCAAAACGCGCCTCTGGTGCAATAGAGTATGAAAGGCTCGCGTGATAACATGTTAAGTCAGGGGCTCTTTAGCAAAGTGTGCTGGGCGCTCACGTGCGGGCCGGGTGTTAGGCCGGCCTGCTGCATGCAGCTGCTCCCGCATGGGCTGCCGTGTACCGTTGGGCCGGTTTGGTTGTCGAGGGCCCTTTTCTTTTTCTAAATACATTTCTAATTAATTCCTGGAACTTGTAAATTCAATATCTAGATGTGTAAGAGTCCAAAAATGGTAAAACTAATTTTGTTAGGTTCCAAAAATCAAGATCTATCTATTAGGGTATTTGTATCCACATAGTTGTATAATATTTTTTTAGGAGTTTGCTAATTGTTCTAAAATGCTTAATATTGCTAAGCATAAACTTGTGAGGGTTTTTGTAAGAAAATGGTAAAAGTGTTGGCTCTAAAAATTTTACAGTAAGCTCCTAACATCATTATCTCCTCTCGGTAATTTTGTAGCTCCAAGATAATTAGTTGCCAGGATAGTTAATGAGTCCTAGTTTAAATATCTATTACATCGATAAAATGGATAAAGCAACGTATTGGGTTCGAGTAGCTAAAACACGTGTTGGGAAATAACGCTATACTCGTCGGCGGGGATAGAAGGCCAGTACATTAGCCATTAGAGCTAGCTCGTTAGCTTGAGAGAACGAAATCGTACTTGAGCTCTGCGGTTGCCGTTGATTAATTACATTTCCATGTTGCAATTGCGTTTCTTGTATTAGGAACAACGATGGACCGTGAAGCCATCCAGAAGCAGCAGAAAAGTGGTGCCGTGATGATCCTGCCGTCATGATGGAATACTAACTTGGTTATATTTTACCTAGGCAAGCCCCGGTGCATAACCCCTATTATTCTGCACTTTATTTTATGTGTGTGCATTAAGTTTCAAGGAGTTGAATGAAACCCACTTCCATATAAATATCCTGATCCCATGAGTCTTACTAATATGTCAGGATCGTGTAGATTGCTATGCTATAGGACTCCGGTAGAAGTCGAGTGATTGTCTGTCACTCGCGAGAGATAGGAAATATATTATTGTTATTATTATCATGTTACTCTCACACGGAATGTAAATACATCTGGATAATAATTGTAGACCGGGCGGGACTGTGTTTTGGATTGGATTTGGACCTGGTTGGCAAATGAGCGAGGCTCAGGTTGCATCTGTCCCACCTGTGACGATTAAGGACCGTTTGTTGCACTGGAACCCTGGTCAAATCACAGAGATATTGTCCCGAGCACATACTTGCTTATAGGAGCGAGAAGACTTGTTGCTCTCTTGTCATGGGTTTCG